>JAUZSU010012168.1:0-22730 GCA_034780255.1 Parotocinclus maculicauda
TCTGTATTATAGAGCTTGATAAAGGTTTGATAAAGTAATCCCTTACCCATGTGCTTCTATCAGTTATTGATGAATGATGGTTCTTGATGCAGTGCCGTCTGAGGGAGTGGAGAGAGATCACCCCTCTTCAGTTTAGGCTTTTTTAGACTGAAATTCCTTCAGATTCTGAATCGTTTAATGATTTTATGCTCTGTTTTTTAGGTTATACTATACTGTATTGCATTGAGTATTGTAAAGGTATAAGCAAAGATGTACACACGTGTTCTCCATGTTCTATTGTGGTTGACTTTGTCAGTTGACTGTTATCTTTCTGAACTGACAGAAATTTTCTCCCAGTCTCATCCATCAGACTCTGATCTGATCCACAATGAGGTCAAAAGAAGGGATTGCAGGCTGCGCCTCGGCCGCATCGATGTTCTTCCTGAAACCTGTAATTTGTCAGGCAACGTCTGGCACTTGCTGGAATGGCCTTATAAAATCAGATCAGAGCATGGTGGAGGTGTGTAATTTGCCACTGTGAAAAAATTAGAACAGAACAAATGCCCGAGAGGTCGCGCCCAGCATCGATAACAAGAAGCAGGCGTCTGCTGACTGAGTTACAGCTCCCGAAACAACGAACACCACATAAATTTGGCTCAGAGTGGAGCCGTACACACCAACACAACCAGAAAGGAACAGAGAGAGCATTACAAAGTAGTTTTTTTCCTAAATATTGAGAATTAAAGGGTTTACACAACCAGGTAATATTGCTGATTAAATTAATAAATAAAAGAATAACAACGAAAAGGCTGAACGCGCAGCACTTGTTTCTCTCCAGTGTGCAGCGCAGGCGATAATTGAATATGGGAAGAAATGGAGAAGCACACACACACACACACACACACACACACACACACACAGGCGGTCTTAATGAAAGATAGATCAAAAGACTGCTTAATATTCCACACTTTTAATCAATACAATGCTGATGGTAACCAAACAGCTAATTTGCTCAAATCCTTTAAGACTTTCTTGAAGGAAAAACCTAACCGCAATTTGAAAATTTATTATTGTACACACAAAAGCTCACTTTTTATAAAACTGCTGACACGCAGTACTATTTCCCGTCAGATTTCATAATCAAAGTCCGATATATTTCTATAGTGCTTTTTATAATGGAGCTTTTTCTTTAATCATCTATGGCCAATCCCAAATTAAGAAAGCCTAGGGTGACAGTGGCAAGGAAAACTCCTTGGGAGGACCAAGACTTAAAAAGGGACCCATCCTCCTTTGGTGAATCTGGTGTGTCTAGTATATTTTGAGAATTTAACATGTCCGGACGGTGTTAGCCTAGCGGTTAAGGTACTGGACTCTGGACCACAGTTGGGCCCTTGAGCAAGGCCCTTAACCCACAATTGCTTGGATTGTAAGATTGTATAAGTTGTAAGTCGCTCTGGATATGTGGGTCTGCTAAATGCCCTAAATGTAAATGTAGCTGGTTGATTATGTTTTGATTATTTGCTCTTATAACTTTTGCTTTAAGGACACGCTGCTTGACCTCAGCGGTTATATACAGTAAGGAAAGTCAGTGTGTGCGCAGGTTTGAAAGTATGAGCAAAGGTGGCAGGTGCTTTACCTCTGCAGATCCGACGAGGTTTGACCTCATGGCCTCGTTCCCAGAGCACACGGCCTTAATAATATCACCATTGCCGTTACACCTTTTGGATCCACTTACATTATTGAACACTACTGCTTGCTCTGCAGCTTTGTCTCTCTCCATTTCTCTTACTGTCCCTCTCATTCTCTCCATCTACTTAAATTATTGAACATCTCAGTCGCTTTGATTTACCAACTTCCCAAATGGTACTTAATCTACTTAAGCAGCCACATACCAGATCAAATCATTGTATAATAATAAGTAGAAACATGATTCATACTTAATTTATTAAGTTCTGATTTTACAACCAAAACAGGGGCATCGGAAATAGGAAATTAAGGATTACAAACTGCATCAATCTATAATCCAGCTACTATAGTATTAAGCAAAGACTGGTGAATGGAATTTTGAGAATGGGCTACATAACATCAAATCTTCAAATCTGACTGCACCAGTCGATTTCGGATGTAATTCTGATCTTCATTGTTATGCTACATGACCATCTGCCCATTGGAAAAACTTGCTCTCGATCCAATATGGCGGCTTTCAAGATAGCACCCATGTCCCAGATATAGCCTAAAAGACAGCCTCCCTCACCTATTACTTACTGGGGTATTCAGATATATAATTGTATCTTTTGTTTCTGAAATAAAAGGGTGTCCTGTGTCTTTTGATCACCCTGTACATTTGACTTTTCACAGTCACAAGCAAAAATGGGAGTTGGTATCTTCTCCCCATGTCTGCATAAGCATTTGTAAAGCGGTACTGAAGGACTTATGAAAGGCAAAAGCAATGTAAAATAAACGTTCACGTTTGTGTATCTGATAAAAATAGACAGATGAAAAGAGGCATCTATGGTGGAGCTCATTCTTTTGATGTCTTCTTGTGCAGACAGTCACTTGGCTCATTCCTAAATTCCATTTTTAATCAGGCATGGCAGAGGACAGAGGTTCTGAGGGGCCTCAGGACTGCGACAAAATCAATTGGCTAGAACTGACATCTGCCACGATGTGCCTCGAGAGCCTTTGGAGGTTGCCTAAATGAAATCAGGGACCCTAATTGTCGCCTGATTTATTCACTTTGTCCAAGGGCATGGCGCTGTGGCCTGACTGCACCTCGGCCTTCATTCGCAGGTCATACATAAACCATTTATAAATCATCTGTTCTTTCTTCCCGCGTTCTGCTGAGCAGATCCTCCACTTTCATTAATTTTTTGTTGCCACCAAGGATGGAATGAAATGCAGGCTAAACGAACTGTCACTTGGCTGGAGTAAGATAAATATATTGACGCCCGAAGTGGAGCCACAGCTGCGATTTCCGAGCCATGCGACTGAAAGTGAGACGTTCCTCAGTCTACGTTCTCAGACACGCCGGCTCTGAGCACGGATTGCCATCCACTCAGCATGCTTTGCCATCCCTTGTCCCGCTCATGGTTTGTCACCCTAATATTTCAACCAGGGGAATTACACGGATGGTGGCTCAGGGAAACTTTAACCTGTCGAACCTCTGAATAAAACATTAAACAATACCTGCTAAAGCGGAACCCAGCCAGAGAGACATTAAACATACACAGTACCTGAGTAGCAGACAGCGAGCCATTAAACATTGATGCTACTCCAGGGTCGCATGAGGAAACGCATCTGAGCCGAGTTTGGTTCCTCTGAGAACGCCGTGGGGAAAAATACAGTACCGATATGTCTGATCGAAACTGGGGCAAGGATCAAGAAGAGAGGAGAAGAGTCCAGGAGTGAGAGATGAGAAAATAAGAGATGAGAGGAGGAACTCTACCTTCTTCAGCTACTCAGTAAAAAAGCAAGAGGATGAAGGAGATCAGACCAGTGAGTCTAGGGAGTTTGTTCTTTCAAATCAAACCAAGAATAAGAAGATACTTGGGTTCTGGGGGGAAGAAATTACTTGGCAAGGTGACAAGCGATGTATGGACCATCAAAATGTTTCAGCAAAAATGGAGACCCAGATTAAGCAATGTTTTTTTAATCTTCTATTGTCCAATTTTGGTAAGCCAGTGTTAATTGTAGTTTCAGGTGCCTGTTTTTAGGTTAGATCACCTTTTGTGGTCTTCTGCTGCTGTAGCCTGTCTGCTTCAAGGTTTAGTTGTAATGTGTGGTTAATTGAGTTACTGGCCGTTCTCCTCGGATTTAAGCAACAAAATGCCCTCCCTAGATATTTTCTTTTTTTCAGAACAATTTCTGTTAAATCCTAGAGATGGCGCTGTGTGTGAAAATCCAAGTAGATCAACAACAACGATGCCACATTCAAAGTCACTTAAATAACCTTGCTTCCACATTCTGAGGCTCAGTTTAAACTCTCTTAATGCTTACCTATGGTTGTCTTATTAAATATTAAATAAGTGTCTTCTATGTAGAAGATTCATAGTGTATAAAAAAAACAATTACCCATTTTAAGGTAATGATGAGTTCTAATGCTGAAATCTGATTCTAATGCTCTGTCAAATAATTGCCAGAAGAAAACACTTATTTGGACCAAACTATTTGGTTTAAATGAAAAGTGTAGAAAACAAATTATGCTTTCCAGAATACAAACTTTAACCATCTGTGAAACATGCTGCTGGTAGTATCATGGTTTGCTGTTTTGCTGCATTAGATCCATCAACAGAATCCCAAGCAGACATAAGTCATGAAGGAAAACAACGAGCCTAATTGCACAATTTGTTCTACTGAAAAACATGTAAAGATAAATGAAGTTAATGTTAGTGAAGAAATGCACCATCATCCCAGAGTTGAAGCTGTTTTATATTGTTAGTTCTGAAATGGGCTCAAATTCCTCATTTGCAATGTTACGGGATGTGGTGGTTTTTGGTAGGACCCAAGGACACGGGAGAGATGGAAATCCCATGACTTCTAATAATAATGGGGAAATAAAATAGAAGAACTAAATCGGGATAAAGAGCGGAGTAAAAGGCTCCTGAATACAAAAAAAACAAAAGGATGAAATGGCGCGCCGCTGTGTTGCGTCCAGACTGGGAGCAATGCGCAAACCAATCGCGAAAGGGCACCGAAGCGCCAATGGGGCAGGCGTGCAGAGAGCACGATTTGGGATGTCTCCCAAGTAGCGAGGCACCATGGTAGTCCGAACGGCAGAGGGCGAAGGTGAGATCAGATGCGCATGTAGCGCCGGGGAGCGTATAATTCAAATGCACAGCCAGGTGGCCACTCTAGCCAGGGCGTGTCTCATTTCAAGAGGGCAGTCGACTAGAGTGAGCCTCAAAAGAGCACAAAAGGTGCTGAAGCGCCAGGGGGCGAGTGTGAGCTTGGGCGCACGTTTGGTACGAGTAAGCCAAGCCGGGGAGCGTCCCATTCAGGACGGGTAGCCAGCTGGAGTGAGGCTCGTTGGGTGCCGACGACGGAGGAGCGTGAACTCAGGTGTGCAAGGAGTGCACGTGTATGGGACGGGAGACTCTCAAAGTGCCCCTAAAAACACTAAATACTTCAGGGATTCCCTCCGTACGCGTCCATCGGCACTAAAAGCCCCTGGAACTTAATCACCATCATTGCGTAATGGCCCCAGCACACTGGCGGTCAGGCGAGCATACAGAATGGAGACGACCTGGCACCAAACAGTGCTAAAACCCGCACCCAAATAGCAGGAGAAGCAGCTGTTCAGAAACAGGTCGTAAATTGGACACTGGATATAAACCACCTCACCGAGAGCTCTGTAATGGCGACCAGCGAGAACGGCGAACCCTAACATGCAAAGGTTTAGTTATGTAATATTGGCTAATTTTTTTCAATCACTAAATGACCACTTATAACAAATTTGTTTGATCTGTTTAACGAGGTTTTCTTAATCTACTTATACTAATGGAATGTAAAAAAGATGAAATTTTAACCCAAATTTATGCAGAAACACAGAAAACTCGATACGGTTCCCAAACTTTTATGTACCCCTGTGTTCTTGGAGTCCACAGAGAAGCAAGCAGAAGTGTGTAATGACTTTTTATACACATTTTACTGCCTAGTTGAGATCTTTGAGGCCCTCTCTGTTCCATTCCTCACGTCGTCGGAGCATATGAAGATCCATTTCAGTAGGACTACAAAGCAAAGCTCCATTTGAGAAGACTACAAAGCTGGTAAAAGCGCATCCATGATCAGGCTGACAGCTATCAGGCCCTTCGTCTCTCCGTCTCTCCACAGCATGAAAGGGAGACATAATTTTACAAGCTTTCTTTCTCTTCACCTCATTCAGAGGTCTATCTGCCTGACAAGGAGGGAGAACGTGTTCTGCAGATAGAGCCGTGTCTTTTACTTTATTTCTTTGAAGGAGATGAGCTGCATCCTGAATTTCAGCCTCGCTGATGGATTCTGCTTGGAGCATTTGAACCACAGATGGAGGGGCTTTGGAGTTGCCCGGCACACCATAACATAAGCTTTTATTACTGATGACTCATCACTGATTTGTTTGTCTAATTGGCCATAACGAGTTTATTTTTGACCTCAAATAAATAAAAGGTTGTTTTCGGATCCTATTGGTGTACTGACAAAATACCAAACACTCGCATTATAAACCAAAACACACTCACAAAGGCACGTTAAGAGTTAATAGATTATTTCAAGATGATACTGAATGTATGATCAGGCTGCATGTTACAATTCTATCTGTACTTATGAACTAAAAACATAAAAAATACATAATGGTTCAAGGTTAAACTGAGAAGCTTGAAGGCTCACGATGCTTCTCGAACACACTCAAGAGTTTTATTTACCAATATAAAGTGGAACTGGTGGTAAAACACAAGCTGGACAAAGTATATTCAAAAGCCTTCAGCACTTTTTGACCACACGCTCCATGCTCGGACTTCTCCGGGCCGTATCGATCCCTGGCAGGATTGTTTGACCCTGTTTACAGTCTGAGGTAAAGAAGGCATGTCTGCAAGACCTGCAGAGAGCTGAAAATGTCAGCCAACACCAGATACGTCTCGGAGAAGGAAGGGCACATTATTGAGTTAATCCTGGAGAGAGGGAAATTCGAGCCCACAAAGAGCACCTGGGTCTCTGCGAGTCATTACAGCCCAGCAACCGTGTTTGCTTCCCAGAAAATGGATCTATTATGCTCTGGAAACGTCACCTTGGGCGGCTTGGCCACCAGAACACAAACTTCTGACTTGAGATGAGATTTTACACGAGTGAAATATGGCAGTATTGTGCAAAAGGAGCTGAAAAATGAGGCGGCCGCACAGAGCAATAAGAGTTGATTGAAGGGCGTGAACCGTCGGTAACGTCTTTGTTATACTCCGGAACTCCTGTCTGTGGGATCCGTACAGCTGCAGGACAGCCATCAGTTACAGCGTGACATCCAGAGATTTGGTAAATGCAGCATTAGGTTCCAAGTAATTAACTCTGACGCTCATCTATCTAGGGTTTAGAAAGCGTTTGGAAAGATTTTCGGATGTTTCTACACTTACCTTTTGACACAAGTTTAGACTCGAGTTCCCTTTAACTTATTAAAGCTGCCTTTTTACCACCCAGATGCCTACAAATAGAGTCAAGCCCTAATCCGAGGATGTACAACCCTTCACAGATTGAATAGTGAATGTTTGGATGCCATTATATCTTATTTTATTACTGATGTTAGCAAATATATAAATATATATTTAAATATACAGTACAATCAACTACTGTTATCTTATAATTAATTATTAAATAAGAGCATTTTAGTATGGTTATGATGACCATATGAATATCCTATAAACCAGATATTATTATATTATTATTATATTATTATATTATGTAAAGTTCTCTACGGTGGAAGCGGTGTCAGAGGTGTGTGTAGGATTGTTTGTCCGGAGGCAGAATCCAGGATACGGTCCAAAGGTCAAATTTATTTATGAATTCATTTAGGATAGTGTAGAGCAGCAAGAGTTTAATACACTGCTCACAAAATGAGGGGATATTTAAAAATGAGAATAAAAACCCTCCTATCCCCTATTTTTGTGAGCAGTGTATAAACAATTTACAGTCAATACACTTCTAAGAAAGAAGAAAAAAAACAGCATGAGCTGGTTTACTTGTTACTTTACAATGATGGTTCATTTTAAGTCTAAACTATTTTCTGATGGTCAGTGGTGGTCCATTTTAAGTTCAGACTGGTTTTGCTGATAAATGTTGGTCCATTTTAGGTTTAGACTGGTTTCTGATGATCAATGGTGGTCCATTTTAAGTCTAAACTGGTTTCTGATGGTTAGTGGTGGTCCATGTTAAGTTTAGACTGGTTTTGCTGATCAATGGTGGTCCATTTTAAGTCCAAACTGGTTTCTGATGGTCAGTGGTGGTCCATTTTAAGTTTAGACTGTTTTTTCCAATCAATGTTGGTCCATTTTAAGTTTAGACTAGTTTATGATGGTCAATGGTGGTCCATTTTAAGTCTAAAATGGTTTATGATGGTCAATAGTGGTCTGTTTTAAGTTTACACTGCTTCTGCTGATCAATGGTAATCTGTTTTAAGTTCACACTGGTTTCTGCTGATCAATGGTGGTCCATTTAAGTTTAAACTGGTTTCTGCTGATCAGTGGTGGTCTGTTTTAAGTTTAAACTGGTTTTTGTTGCTCAATGGTCATCCATTTTAAATCTAAACTGGTTTCTGCTGATCAGTGGTTGTCCATTTTAGGTCTAAACTGGTTTTTGCTGGTCAATATTGGTCAGAAATTGGTTTCTGCAGCTCAGTGCTCATCTGACAAGTTCCTGGTCTGTTGCTGTTTATTAGGCAGGGCTGAAAGTATGGTTTCCTGGTCCTGGTTTTAGGCCCATTTGATGGTTTTAATTGGTTTCTGCTGATCTTCTATTTTCAGTCTAAACTCGTTTCAGATGGTACAAAGTGGCTGGTCTAAGCTGGTTTGTGCTGGTTAATGATTAAGTTTAAACTATTTCCTTCTGACTAATGTTGGTTTAAACTGGTTTCTACAGGACAATTCTGGTCAATTCATGGTCCAAACTGGTTTCTGCTGACAAATTTGCCCTAAAACTGGATAATTTAGGGCAGTACTGCTGGCCAAAACTGATCCGTTGCTGGTCATTAGGAGGTGCAGGGTATACCTTGGATTGAACTGGTTTCTGTTGACCAGTGCTGCTCTTCTGTTGGTATAATTAGGACTCAACTGGAACCTGATGGCATATTGTTAGTCTAAATTTGTATCTTCTGGGCAAATCCTGATCTAGTTGTTTCAGTGGATAAATTGCAGGTCCAGTTCAGGTTTAAACTGATTTCTGATAACCAATGGTTTAGAAATTAAATTCTGCAGGACAGACTGCTGGTCTGGTGCTGATCATAAGGCATTGCTGGGATAAGGTTTAATTAAACAGCAAAATTCTGGTCTAAACGTTTTTTGTTGCTACAAGATGGCCCATTTTAAGTTTCACCTAGTTTCTTCTGATCAATGTTGGTCCACTACTGGGAACTACAGGTTTCTACTGGTCAGTACTATTCTGTTGCAATTCCAAGTCAAATTCATTATTCCAGATCAATGATGGTCTAACTGGTTTCTGTTACTCTATTAGTTACACCATTGGTGGTCTGTTACTCATCTAAGCTGGTTTCTACTTGCCATTGTTGGTCTTAACTGGTTTCTGCAGATCAGTACTTACTGTATATGTTACTGGCCAGTGCTGATCTGTCCTGTTAGACTCACAGTGCTGGTTTTTAAATGACTTCACTAATCTGTAACTGGTTTCTATAGGTACTTGCTGAGTTTTAACTGGGCAATATTGGTTTTATGATGGATTAAATGGCAAATAAGCATCTGCTTTATGCATACAACAAAAACACATCTACCTGTTGTGTGATCCTTGTTATGATCCAGCATTGGTAGCTGCATAAAAAAGTAAATAAATAACATTTTTATTATAATATTTATTATCTTTGGGTGTACTGGCTAATCTAATTTCCTCTATCCGTCCCAGATGCGACTGGGATAGACACCGGACCCATAGAGACGCCGTTCTCTGAATGAATAAAAACCTAAGATGAATTATAGCTCATAATAATGTATAAAACATGGATGTCCAATCTTATCTGCAAAGGAACGGTGTGACTGAGGATTTCCTGCCAAACCAGCCTGAGCTCCACCTGATGCATCTCATCGGCAGAGTGAATAGCGAGTCCAAATAATCAAACGAATAGGGAGCAGGTGGAGCTCAGGCTGGGCTGAAATGAAAGCCTGGAGATACACGGTACATTTGAGGGTACGACTGGATAACCATGGTACACAATGAACGCAAAAGATCCATACAATTGATGGCTTCACAAAAAATATGTTTAAGTCTTTAGAGTATAGAGACATGCTGTGATTGGCAGAACAAGGTACTACACTGAACTACCTATCAACATGGCACATGTTCACTCACTCACACTGGAACTTAGAGATGCAAATTGGCCCAATGCATGTTTTTGGGGTGTGGCAGGAACTTGAGGAAAACCCACACAGACACAGAGAGAACATGCCTGTAATACTCCCACAGTTTTGAGGAGAACTTCCTGTAGGCTAGTATTTCTGCCGCCGCTGGCAGATTTTTGTGGCAGATTGCACTTCCGTCACACTACGGCCTTTGGCAGGCCCAAATGTGACCACATCTGCATTATGCCCCATTTTTCCACACTTCAAACAAGACATTTACTGCACTGTACAACCTCTTCTTAATCTACTAATCCAGCCACACACCACACAGGTATTTATAGCCTGATAATCCTCGTGCAGCGCCATCTGCAGTAGCCTAAAATTACTAAGACTACAAAACACATCAGATGACTCATTTTAGGTCAGAGTGTTGAAACATACTATACTGGATGTGTATGGTGGTCTGTAATGGAATGTATTATTGGAATGTGCATTGTATCTTCTGGGAATAATTCTCTCTGTACAAAGGAACCACTGTAAACATCAGATAAAAAAAAAGTCCAGGCTTTACTGAGCTTATATGCGATGGAGGAGATACAACACGATTTTGAGTCACCTAAGCGAACTTTACTTCAGCGCAAACGACTGGCGGAAATAAAAAAAAAAAAAGCCCTGAAACAAATATAGATCCTGAAGCTCAAATTAGTCTCTGTCGCCCCGGAGCATTCGGCCGTCCTCGCCGGTGGCCATTACCGAGCTATCGGTGAGGTGGTTTATATCCAGTGTCCAATGTAGGACCTGATTCTGAACAGCTGTTTCTCCTGCTATTTAGACGAGGGTTTTAGCGCTGTTTGGTGCCAGGTTGTCTGCATTCGGTACACGCGCCCAACCACCGGCGTGCTCGCACCCTTACGCACACCTTTAGGGATAGTGGTTATGTTCCGGGGGCTTTTAGTGCTGTGGAACCCCCGAGGTATTTAGTATTTTTAGGGGCACTTTGAGGGTCTTCCGTCCCATACTCGTGCGCCTTTTGCGATCTGTTCGCGTTTGCGCTCTTCGCGCGCCCAAATTTATACTTGTTTTCTGGCGCCTCGGCGCCCTCTGCGCTCTCTTGAGCCTCACTCTAGTCGGCTGCCCTCTTGATCTGAGACACGCCCCGGCTAGAGTGGCCACCCCGCTGCGCGTTGGAATTATACGCTCCCCGGCATGGCATTCCCGTACCACATGCGCTGGCGTTCGGACTACCTCTTTGCCTCGCCACTTGGGAAACATCCCAAATCGTGCTCTCTGAAGGCCTCGTGCTTTCTGCATGCCTGCCCCATTGGCGCTTCAGGCGCCACATCACGATCAGTTTGCGTGTTGGTCCATTTCATCCTTTTGTTTTTTTTGTTTTCAGAGCCATTCGCTCTGCTCTTAATTTCCTTTTGGTTTTTCTATATTATTTCCCCATTATTATTATACGTTGTGGGATTTCGTCATACCTGGGTCCTACCACCAACCACCACATCTCGTAATAGTCTCTACAACAGAAAACACTTGCAAGGCAGAAACATGAGGGATAAGGGTAGTAGAAGTGGGAAATAAGACGTAAAAAAGGTGAATCAACCTTTTCCTTCCACAGACCCTTACAAAAGGCCAGGGTTTGACCGGGTAAGCGTATAAGTGTATGCTGCTCAAAGTACAAAGGTGATTTATTTAGTTGACGATCCGATCTCGGTGATATGGCTTCGATCTACGACACCAATTTTGCCCGACGCTTTGACGGGGAGCAGACATTTTTTCCCCATTCGCCTGCAAATGTAGGAGCTTAAAAATAGGCTGCGCGGCAGGAAGCATGGGGAGATTACTATAAGGACATTAGCCAAGCCATGACGATGCTGTGCCAATTCTGTCACCCAAAATTAGAGTGGAGCCAGTAACTCTGACGTGTTTTTTGTCAGTCCTGTTTGGAGGGGGATCGACCTGTCAATAAATGCACCATAATAGCATGGAAGTACTGCCAGTTCCAATAAAGCGACAGAGAGATCAAGAGAATGAAAGGTGACCTTGCCGTAATTGAGATTCATCATGGCCGAGGCAGGCGGCAGCCGAGAGAAACAAGCCAATGAGATTTGAAAAAAAAAAGTGAACATGAACAGAATATCACAGTGAGAATATGCATTCTTAATTTTTTTTGGGTGGGAAACAGCCAACTGTTGTTTGATCGCCAGGTTTAAAGCCAAAGCGCTTCTCATCTCCATCTGTCATCCTCTATATTACGCCGGACAGCGTATTCCGGGAGACAAATTACGGCCGTCCGTGCAACAAACTAACCAAGAGAGCAAAATATAAAAGCAATAACAGCCGAGCGTTGACAGAAGATTTCGTTTAATACACCAATTCGGCTGCATTATCGGCTCGTATTTAACATTCAGAGCAAATCAACCCAAATCCAGAACCAAGCTGGGTGTCAGGATATGAATGGGACACAGTGAGCGCACACACACACACACACACACACACACACACACCGTGCTAGATTATATTGCCTTTTCATCGACACACAATGGCCAGGTTTGCATTTCAGCTGGAGCCCAGTGATGGGACAAAACACAGCCGCGATTCCCAAATGTCCCTCTGCACCAATACACACAATAAGAACACACCATGGTGCATCTGAATCCTGGCAGATAAATGACTGAAAAGAGGAGCTCACGTCAAAAGCTACACAAATCTGAACGAGAAATGACATTTAGTTCAATGGGACTGGCCGTGAAACCAAATTCATGGAACGTGAGCACGACACCAGTGCTTTGGCTTCTAAAAGACCATTTTTTTCACACTGAGGATTTTGTTCAAGCCCTAATATGGAAGCTCTCCTTTTAGCAAACCCCTTACTGGGGCGCCAAAGACGGTCTCGGGTTTGGTCCACACCTGCGATTTATTTATTTCCTCTTGCCTCTTTGTTAGATATTTCAATTCATCTTTCATTGAATTAGTACAGTTAGAAGAATAAAGTGAGCTGGTTCATGGTCAGTCAGCAGTGAGACACCTGAAAAGGTCACACCAAAAGCACGAGTTGGGTAAGGGCTAGGCCGGGAGCAGAATTCATCCTGGTTTTCAAATTGGTCTTATTTTCACCGACGTATTTTTAATAGACAAATACGTTCTTCCAAAACAAATAAAACAAAAAACTCAAAGTGTAAACTTCACTACAAGTATTTACTTGTTCTTGAGCTTGACATCATCTTAGAACTGGAAAGCATGAAAGTCCGGACAGGTTACATATGCGCTCATGTATTTTGCTTTAAAGTAATTTGTCTCTTTACATATTCCAGCTACAATCCCAAATCAGAAACTTTAATTTAATTCATTTATAGCCGATATAAGCACGTGTAAAGGATTACTTTATTAATCCTTTATCAAAATCTATAATACAGAGTTACATTCACAAATACCACTTAAAACTTTACTGTACAAAAAAGAAACCTCATGTTAACCAAGTTCAGAAGCTCCGCCCAATTCTCTGGGCTTGAATTCATCTAGGATGGACCATCACCATAGGATTGTGTTCACACCAATCAGGATTGCACATCAGAATCATCCTGGCTGTTATGAGGAACAAGTCCAAAAGCCAGGCTCTATCATGGTATGGGGTTGGGTCCGGACCCATGGTAAAGGTCATTTCCACTTCTGTGATGCCGCATTAATGCAGAAAAGTATACTGAGATTGTAGAGCAAGATAAACTGCCTTCAAGACGACCCAGGGACGTCGGTACATTTTATAACGAGCCAAAACACAAATAAAAGCACATGCTGCAGACATTACAAAGGTATGGCTTTGGAAACACATGGTATGGGTCTACAGTCCTGACCTGTCCCCAATAGAGAATGTATAAAGAATTTAGAAACAAGAAATGCAACAATGACAACCGCGTACTGTTCCACATCTTAAGACGTGTTTTTGCAAGAAACGAAAAAACACCCGAAAGACTAAATGACTCGGGATCCTCTCTAATAAAACATCTTGTGTTGTGAGAAGATACAGGAACATTACAGAGTTGTAAATGTTTTCCCATCCTGACTTTTGAAAGCCTGAAATGCAGGAATGGATGCAATATACAGCAAGGTAAATGTAATGTTGAGGTTATATGCCCCAGGAGAAGATAGCCCTTGCTCAAGGGAGCAACAGGTACCCTAACCATGAAACCACCTGACTTATAGTCCAGAAAATATGGTACAAAGAATATAAAGCGTAAGTCAACATAAAAAAGTGATTAATGAGTAAAAAATGGAATTTCCATAAGATCCAACAGGATTAATTATTATAATTATTTTAACTCGCTGCTCAAGGTGACAGTAATGCTTCTGATCAAATGCAATGAGAAAAAAAATTTAATTAGCCGGCACTTCATTAAAGATTATTGTGTGGACATAATTGTGAAAGACAGAGCAATTAAAGGTTCATCATTCATTCATGGTGTTGCAGGAAAACCTGGCAGGATTTCTTCTTTACGGAACTGTACAACTCTCCCTAAGCTGGAATAAACAAGAACATCAGAGTAGAAGGTGAACTGAGCCGAAACCTGATCTCCTTAAACTCGCTCTAAAATTCCCTCTGATTTAAACGTTGCATTATTTATGAGCTAAGAGATCTGGGATGTTCACAGCGTAATCCTCAGTACACGATCTTACTTGTTCTTGCGCTGGAAATATTGTCCTAGAACTGGATAACAATTCCCAAACTTGTTTCATGACGATTTTCAGGAATAACCCTACAAAACGAGAGGATTTTAGGACGATTTTGAGAGGGAGGGAGGAAAGATCTAATCAGCCAATCACACGACAGTAGCTCAGAGCATTTATACATATAAACATGATCAAGACGAGCTACTGGATCAAACCGAGAACGCGGAAGAAAGGGAATTTTGCAAATCAGATTTTGGGTATAGGTGAAATGCGACTTTGCACGTAGCATCCTTGTTCAGAATTATTTCAGAAAATGCTGATCTACTAGGATTTTCACACACAGCGCCCTCTCTAGGGGTTGCAAAGAATGATCAGAAAAAGAGAAAATATCCAGTGAGGGCAGTTTCTGCTCTTGACATTTTTTGGCGAGAACTTTCCCAAAAACTTTTCTTCAGCCATCAAAAAGTAAAAGAGTATCTAAAACATTTCAGAGGGCACTGGAGATCCTGCTGTGATAAACAGCCCAGGAAGAACATCGAAATGAGAAATTAATCTGAAACAAATAGAATAAGAGACAGAAATGCTGCAAAATATCCTTCACAAGAAATTCTTAAAAGCTATTTTAAATAAAGCTGAGGATTCTACATCCGAGATAAAATCATCTTGGCTTCCTCTTTTTCTCAATCTGTCTTCTGTTCTTTTTTTTCTGCTCTATCAGGTGCGAGAGTTGGCAAAATGCGATCCTTCCCATCCCAGAAGCTTGGAACAAGGTCAGAATGGCCTGTCATGTCTCATTTGCTTCCATCACTTTCCTCCATCCCTCCATTTCGGTTCCTCTATCAGAGATCTGCTATTACTCAGGTGTGAGGATGATGAAGTCTGATCTTCCTCAGGTGTCTCTAATTACCTGACATGAATGAAACAGAATTCCCCAAATCTGTAAGTTCAGCACAGGGGCTCTGAGATGCAGCTCAGTCTTTGTCTGTCTTTCAGTCTTTGTCGAGTTTTTAACCTGCTAAAGTTTATGCTCCAAATTAAATTAAAATTAAAGTATTTACATACAACTTTACTGCAGGTCTCTCTCATTGTATTTTTAATAAATCATTAATAAAGATAAGCTAAATACAATACATAAAAATAAAATATAAAATTTATATTTATATTCTAATATAGAAAAGACTAAAAAAATACAGAAAACATAATTTATACATTACAGAAAACATAATTAATACATTAAAAAGATAATAGAACAGAAACTTTTATAAATTACATGGAAAATATAGGAAATGACTATATTCCATATAAAAAGCAATAAGATAAAATTTTATATGTACTGAATAAAATAGTAAATATAACAAAAATGATAAATGGACAAGACAGTATGTGATAAAAAACAAATAATATTATGAATAAAATGGAGATAAAAATATAAATAATAACTTAAAAATAAATAAATGCAATAAATAAAACAATGCAGCAATGATATAAAATACTTTATATAAAATATAAAGCAGAAAAATTAAATAGCAAACTCAATAAAACAAATAATAAAAACAAGAAATTTAATATCAAAGAATATAATAAAACTACAACATATAATAAAAGACAAAATATAACTAAATTGAAAAAATATAAACAAAAAATATAATAAAAACATAGAATAAAATAAACAGTAAATTAAAATTAAGACAGATAAAAATAGTATATCTAATAAACAAAAGAGAAACCAGAAAATAAAGAATATAGCAAAATAATATAGAACATTAAATATCAAATAAAAACACATAATATAATAAAATACTAAATAAAATAAATAATGAGGTAATAAAATATTTTATTAAAATAAATAAAATAGAGAATATAACAAAAACAAAACAATTGGCAATAAAACTAAAATGGTGAATAAAATAAAATTAATAATAAATAGTTAATAGTTAATAATAAAAATTAAATAATAGAAATAGTTAATAAATAAATAAGAAATAGTTATATCCTTGCAAAACAAGAGTATACAGTAGAAAATGATTAGCTCCTAATTAAATGCTGAATAAATAAAAATGGAGGGTGCAGGTAGAGGTAAGAGACCATTCAGATCACTGTCCACTTCTACTGTTTTCAGATATTCAGATATTATAGTGAGTTATTTTATGTTTGTGTTGACAAAGGTTAGTTCCTAATATTACTGGTATTGTGTTCCTGTGCCTTCATGGGATCATCAGACCCTCTGAGCTCTCTGTTTTATTCTCTTCTCTCACTCTCTGTCTGATAGATTTCAGATTAGCGTGAGTGTTGGTCTGAATTGGAATTAAAGCCTGTATTTTTTGAATAATAAGTATTAGTGCTGCATGCAAGCTCCTTAGCGGGTGCACTCAGCCCTCACAATCTGCACAGATGATAGTGTTTATGTGCTCTTTGGTAGGTTCATCAGTCTCTGCTCTGCAGCACCAGACATCGCGTCTGAACCAGGGCTGTAATTCAGACTGCTGGGTTGTTTTTAAGTTGCATTGTGAGAAAGCAGCTTCATCTAAAAAATGATACACTTTGCCAGATTTGAGCTCTTATGTCAACAACTGAAGCATGTCTTTAACTTAATAAAGGGAGTCTGCAAGCTCGAGTGTTTGCTCACTAGAAAAGAAAATATGTTGATCTAGTCACGGTCTATAAAAATGCTAAATCTCCACTAAAGTGGTCTATAAGGGCATGGAGCGAAGAAACACACGGCTAAATATGTGTTCCCTCAAGGACAGGCGATGGACCAGAGGTTGCACTTTCCCCCTCCGTTGTCTGTAGTGAAATTGGTTAATTACGTTCCAGGCGGTGAATCCCCCGAGCCATTTCCGGTTGTCGTCGAATAGCTTTCTGAGTCGTCAGCTCAAACTTT
Source organism: Parotocinclus maculicauda (assembly GCA_034780255.1). Classification (NCBI taxonomy): domain Eukaryota; kingdom Metazoa; phylum Chordata; class Actinopteri; order Siluriformes; family Loricariidae; genus Parotocinclus; species Parotocinclus maculicauda. Next base: position 17,551 of record JAUZSU010012168.1, read on the forward strand.
CCCAAACTTTTCCTCATCTCTCTCTCTCTCTCTCTCTCTCTCTCTCTCTCTGTCTCACGTGCGAAAATAATTCCCTCTCCGGTGAACCTGGCATCTACGACAAATCCACGCTGCTGAACGTCTCAGATAACCAGCTTTGCGTTATCACCTTGCCCTCGATGCCAGCGCCCCAATCCAATCAACCAACTTCTGATCTTGTTGGAGCCAAACTTTCGACAGGTGTAAACGAGAAACTCGGAACGTGTGATCTGTGCTCAGAAAAGCCTTGTATTCCTGTACGAGAAGGTGCTGAACGTGTGCTGAACGTGAACATTTCCATACCGTGCTGTGTAACCTAAATAAACATGCCAAACTTTTTGTGTGTGCCAGCGTTTGTGCCATTTTGCCCATTACAGTTTAAAAGGTGTGTCTGTGACATTCCATTTTTCAGCATGTGATTGGAATGTGTTATCCCAAAGCCACCGTTTCGCCACCAAAGATACGTAGAGAAGTGATTTAACCCTTTCAGGTTTACTTAGTTTTTTTTTTCCTGCAAACTCGTCTTAAGATGTGGAACAGGATGGCGCTGTTGTCGCACTTTTTTGTTTCTAAATTACCCGCACATTCTCTATTGGGGACAGGTCATGACTGCAGCCGGTCCAGTACTTCTCCCATAGCTATGGACGCCTCTGCATTAATGCTGCATCCTAGAAGTGTGCATGACCCTTTCTAAGGGTCTGTAACTGACCCCATACCATGACAGAGCCTGACTTTTGGACTTGTTCCTCATAACAGTCTGAATGCTCCTTTTTTCATAAAACAATCTGTAATCCTGATTGGATTGGACAAACCCCATTTCCATGGTGATGGAATGTAATTCTGTATTATAGAGCTTGATAAAGGTTTAATACACTAATACCTTACCCATGTGCTTCTATCAGCCATTTATGAATGAAAGTTATTGATGCAGTGCCGTCTGAGGGAGCGGAGAAAGATCACCCCTCTTCAGATTAGGCTTTTTAGGACTAAAATTCCTCCAGATTCTGAATAGTTTAATGATATTATGATCAATAGAGGGAGAAATACTGTATATAAATCTCTTTCAATCTTTCTTTAAGGGATATTGTTTTTTTCACATTTTAATCATTTGATTACACATTTGTAAAAAACAAAGCAAAACTGGAGATCCTCTGCCCATCTATGCTCCTGAAAGACCCAGCCTTTTGAGAATATCACATCATTACTTAGTTTTTACCTCATTTCAAAATTTAGGCCTGAAATGCATTTATTAACAAAAAAACATATATCATGCTTTCATACTTGGTGGCTGCAGTGCTTCTAAAGTTCTTCAGCTTTAGTTCAGGGGATATTAAGTCTGAGGTGTATAACATCTTAGAATAGTTAAGCGTTGTGTTTTCCGAGCTCAGATTTTCATTTTCTGTGTGCTCGCAGTTTTTGTGCTGACCTTTTCCCACTATAATTACCTCGTTTCGGAGGCCATTGTGCTCCTTTAATGATACAGCACCTCATTTCTTTCCTTGCCTCATTCCTCGTTAATTGGGGATGTGATGTACTGCGTCGTAATCAAAACACAATCTTGTTATGACGGGGCAAAAAGTAAACGTTCACAGGTTGGTATGCAGGTGATGCCAAACCTTCAAAACCATAAAATAATAAAGGATTAGCTTTTAATTATTCAATTAGTTGTGCTTCACCATGCTTGACAGTTGACACTTTGCATCCAGTCATTCACAATACATACATGTAGTTTCATTGCTCCAGAGTCCAGGGGCAGTGCTTTGCACCATTCCAGTCACTTGATTTGCCTAATATGACGTTCTTGTGCTAACTTTGCTTTCAGAGTAGGTACTATTCCCTTCCAGCACTAAAAGAAATATATTTTTTCTTTTCATTAAAGTCCCACAGCATTTGTTGCACAGCTGGAGAGTAAAGAGATATCCGCCTGGCCCAATCTGAAACGGACACGAAGAGGGTCAAACTGGAGAGCTTCAAGGTGCATCGACCTTCTTTATTCATGCACAGTTTAGATTCAAATGAACTTCTGCATTTACAAGCAGATTCTGTTTAATTTTTTTTTCTGTTCTGTGCTCTGCTAATGAAGATTGAGATGTTTGCTTACTTCCCACGCATGATTTAATGCTACTTTGGAAACATTACGATTCTGACTCCTATAAAATATCAACTTTATGAAAATTTACAACATCAATTATTTTTATCTTTGCTTTTAATGCACTAAATAGAAGTTAGAGTCACAGAAGTAGAAGTATGGTGTGGCACAGTGCTCAGTGCTGTCCCTCGCTAGTGCAGCCAAGACCGCCAGAGCTGCCTGAATCCAAATCAGGACCAAAACCGAGAGTGGCAGAGACAGAGACCAGATTAAGATTTAGAATTATACAATAATAAAAAGAAGCAAATGGAAAAATCTGATCGGTTTATAATTGATTTACATTATCATATCCATCCATCCATTATTTTCCGCTTAATCCGCGGACCAGCCAGTGCCCATCCGGCAACTCTGGGAGCAAGGGCAGGAACAACCCTAGAGCAAAACCCTAGCACCAGTCCATCATAGGGCACACACACACACACTAAGGGCTACTTAGGAACACCAATTAACCTAACACGCATGTCTTTGGACTGTTGGAGGAAATCGGAGTAAACCCACGGAGACACGGGGAGGACATGCAGACTCCACACAGAAAGGACCCAGGCCACTGCACCCTGGGATTGAACCAGGGACCCTGTGAGGCAGCGGTGCTACCCACCAAGCCACCATTCTGCCCATACATTATTATAATTTAACAAATAATCTGAACCTTGAGTGTATTATTGTGATTAGACCACAGTTACTTATTGGTTAGTTATTAGCTATTATCACTGTTTATAGTTGGATTTTAAAATAAATAGGGCAGCAAAAACAATTTGTTTATCTCCATTGTTTGAGGTAAAATGATTCCCCAGCTGCTAAAACATGATCAGTCCTAACAGTCAGGAACATAATTTATATAAAAAAATATTTATTACACAGCAAATAAATGCTATATCAATTGATAACCTTTTGTCAATCAAAATTTATTATAGAGCAAGTTTATTTCAATTCAGTGAATAAAGCGCATAGGATTTTTTTCTTAGTCAGGCTGTTATTAAGATCCACTATTCTACTAACAGTAAAGAAAATAAGAGTGAGGTCAGATCCCGTACTTTGTTAGAACCAAAGTACAGGATCCTGTTATTATTTAAATGAGATGATCTGAAACTCTTAATGTAAATCTGTGAATAGTGAGAAATGTTAAAGTTGGAGATGTAGATCATGAGCAGCTTGGTCGGGTTTAAGAGCTGGACTTAACAGATCCATGAATGAAGCTCCGATCAGCCGGTGATGGTGTTTAACGAAAGATGGCGAGTATAACACCAGCAAATGATGTAATGAAGAAAATCAGTAAGAACGGAGCTGATGGAGGCGATGAAGCTGCTGATGCTGTATAACTCTCCCGTAACATTTCTGACTGATCCATAAAATAAAAGCCAGCTAGAAGCTCATTCACTTCATTTTTAAATAGCAATAGAAATAAAGTTCAGTTTATAATTAACGTTAACGTTAACGTGACCAGACTTTACTGGTCCTTGGATTAGGGACCGAGACAGAGTCCAAATGAGGTCAAGACCCCTCGTTAATGGTCTTGAGACTGAGAGTGCATGTTTGCATGTTTTCCCATTGTCTAAGATTAGGCCCATCTCTCCGAGACCTTAAATTGGATTAAATGACTATAAAAAGTGCATGAGTGAATGAAAGCCTGAAGAACTTTATCCTGACCTTTATTGCAGGTGTGATGTGTTTGATAGCTTCACTCCTCCAAAATACATCAGCGACACACGATTTGGCATCTGCAGACATGTCCTGATGCGTTAAGTCTGTCTAATTCCTTCAACGTACCTGGGGATTTGTGTAGCAGAAAAAAGCCATGGTCTGCTCAAAATAGAAACTCTATTTTTTATATTAAAAGCCTGCAAGTCTCTGTGTCATGTGAAAGAATACCAGCGTTCCTGGTGGATTTTCGAAATGCGAATGAGGTGAATGATTTGTTTTGATTCACAGCCTTTTGTCCTGCTTTTGTTCAGAAGAAAATCAGCAGCCTGACAAATTCCCTCTGATTCGCAACCTGATTAAATATTCAATTATTTTCCTTCTTTCTTTGGCGCGACCCCTTTTTTTGTTGACTGACTGTTTCCAAATTGCAAACCGCTTCCCAATATCTGATGTAATATCACAAGCTAAGATGCTGAAAGGTTAGCTGTCCGTACGGCTTTACGAGATTTCCACGCCGGAGACGGGAAGAGAAAAGGGCATGGGAAGAGGCCGTGTGATTTAGGCTAGACCGTGAAAAGCGGCGTGAACGCTCATAAAGAAAGACGGACGCTGCGCTTATCAAAAGAGAAATCTCTCCGAGAGAGAATAAAGAGCTGCTCCAGTGGTCACTTAAACAGCCTCGACCGGGTAGTTCTGCTTTCATTGCGTTGACAGGGAGTATAAAAAAAGAGAAATATAATATTATCCAACTTCAGATAGGCATATCAAAGCACACCACACGATGATTAAACCGCTGGACAGATGAGAATAATGTGGAAAAATTGAATAATAAGGAATAGGGATTAAAACTTTTAAAAGTCCTTTACTCTGCTCGTCTTGTCAGACTGACCCGGTCTTGCAGGATCTTGTTTACAACTTTGCCAAGATTCGACTAATTTTGATTCAGGATGCAGCAGCAGGTCTGGTTTTCTCATGTCATTCCATTGCTTCAGTCCCTTTACCGGCTTCCTGCAGCTAAACCCTGATGCTTAGCTACAATTCTAAAAAAAACAGACCAGGACCTTCTTAGCTAAAGGCTCTAATCAAACCAACCTTGTACCCTTGAAGACCCAAGTTTATCAGGATAACAAGTATTGATCGAGTTGATGACATTGAGATCTCCAGAATTCATGGATCAAACAAAAGATTTGCCAGGGGTGAGCTCTTGGACTTATCTAAGATATCTTAAGAAAAAACAGGCAACCAGGGACACTTAAGTGTCTAAATACCCCACCCGAATCACGTGAAGGTGCACCTGGCATCAGTAATGGATAATAGACTCTGTGCTCCTAACCCATCAATAACTACATTTTCTCTTTTCTCTCAGAGCTGA
>JAUZSU010012169.1:0-11089 GCA_034780255.1 Parotocinclus maculicauda
CATGATTGTGCCACTAACATGCATTCACCAAATTGATACACACACACACACACACACACACACTGATATTCAATTCCACTGATTTTTATATAAAAGCAGGAATAAGAGAGATGTTAAGTACATCAATACTTTGAAGTATTACAAATCCAGGCATTTTCTTGCATCATGAAGGCAAATGCATGCTAAATAAATAAATAAATGCTAAAAGAAGTGCAACATTATCGAGATATCCCCAACGGCTGGCTCATCAATACCAGTGTAGACAGAGACAAAAGTACTTACAATTTGCACAGGCAAAATGGCCCAGCACACATGACATCACATGATTACAAAACCATCAAGAGTCAACTGTCATCCCTAATCTCAGAGAATGGGCAATCACAATGCAGGTCAAAATCCTGATTCTATATTATTAGGCAATTCGTATTTTCTTTTACTTACTTTTAACGTTTCAATCTGAAATAATTTGAATTGCATTTGAGTGAAATGTTGCAAAGAAGCAGTAAACAGATGATAAAATTATCTCTATCTCTTTAACACAGTATAATTAACTGTGTTCTCTCTGGCTACCCTTAAAAAACATGAATAGTGGCAGACAGGGCTTGGAGTATTCTGATCGCCTGCCAATACATATCAAACTTTATTTTAAAAGACCACACTGATATACCTAGGATCCTTCCACAGCTTCTTACCCACAACTAAATTAAAATACTGAAAACTCCACAGTCCCAGAGACCCCTGGTTTGGGAGATTCCTGGCATGGACCTTGAGTATGCGTGTTCTTCCCTTGTCTACACTGGTCATTCGGTGTCTCTGATTTGTCTTTGTGCGAGTGACAGTGTGCGACCCCCTCTGCCTAGGTCTGGTTAAGACATTTTAAAACATTTAGGGCATTTAAGAACATTTAAAGCATTTGTTCCTGCACCACTTCATTTGAACCCTTTTAGGACCACAGGTTGTTTCAATCGCATATGTCATCCACTTCAAAGTATGGGACAAATATGTCCCTTTGTCCTCGATGGGTTAATATCTCCATGTGAACCTGAACTGGACTAAACAGGTATGCGAATGTATTAATGAATAACAAAAACATCCGAAAAACATCTGACACAATCAGGCAAAACGCCCATACCTCATACCTAAAGCGCTTAATAAATAAACGCGTTTCATCACATTTGTTCCGGTGTTATAACATTTTCAGTGAAACCAAATTCTGCTAGACATTTCTCCCCAAAAATATGTATGTACTAATCTGTTTGAAATCATGGTTATATAATCAATGCAAAAACAACACCATAGCAATATTCAAATGCTCTCAGTGAGTAATAACGGCTCGGTGTAGAGGTCATTTATTCTAAAAGCATATACTGAATCATTCATCAAAGCATGTTATCACGCTCGCCCCCCTGGCATCATTCCCATGGTTTGAATTGTGTGCTCTAAGCAGTCTCACTATCAGGTGAACTCAAAAGCACCTGTGTAGGAGTGAGAGCTGTCCTAATGAATGTTACACTACATTAGGATGCACAGCCTACTGCAAATAACATATTTTCAATTGACAGCTTATGCACGTTTTATTACACAACAAATGCGTGATTGTTTCAGACAATATCCAGGGTATGGACACAATTAAAGCAGGGAACTCCGTATGCATACTACCGTCCTAAACAGTACACTGATCTACAAACACCGAACTACTGACTAACGTTCTCGGTAGTATGCAAGTACGGGTAACGGCGCGTAGCTCCGGCGAAGACGCAAATGAGACTGCAATAAAATGACAAAAACTGCATAAAATGACATTTTACTGTGAGAAGCAAAGTCGTTTCTGCGTTGCTAACGTTTTAATCTAAACCGATTTAAATCAGACGGTCCATTACATGTCTAATATGACTGGGCTCCGTATCGGACGGCCGGTGGTCTAACGTAGTTCGGTTCAGTGACGGGTTTAAAATTAGTGGCTCTTCCTGACACAGTTTGTGCCATCTGTAAGATGCTGAACGTAATGTTGCTGTTCATGGTTCGTACTATTAAAGGCTCTTAGTTTACAAGAACCAATTTGTTCCCACCTCCTGATGGATGCGTCTCTAAGGCTTGTTGCTGATGCCGCACACAAACAAATACACCTTGTGTGGATGTTCTTCGTAAAAAAAAAAAGTTTTAAAACAACAGTTCCATCATTTTTCCTGCCTTATGAGGCTATTAAGAGTGTAGTTTTGTGTACAGCTCACATCCTTCTTGCGACCTGAAACTTCACTTGCGTGTTTCTTAACACATGCGCGCGCACGGACACAAAGCGTCGTGAATATACAGTAGGCTAATCTGTAAGATACCAAGCAGGTCGCCCGTTTTCAGTCACAACAACTTACGCACTGTTGCTCTATCCCGTTTACCTTGACCTGCCACAGTAATGTCATCACTGAATGAACGTGTGTGTGGTTATTTCCAACCTAACGTTCTGTATGCAGGACAATGGAGGGTTGTGTGCACCGGGATGTGCGCATCTAAACGTACATCTAGAAGCGCACCAAGCATGACGGAATAAACGTTCAAGTTAATAATAAATAGTGAAACCGCTCCCCTGACAGTCCTGTATCGCTTCCCCCTTATCAATGGCTTTAGATATAGCTAATCTACCCGTATAAACTGTTAAAAGTATAATATAACACAGGTCCAGATCCTCTATATATCGTTAATCAATGACCGTTAAAATTAATTCGGTACAGTTAAGTGAGAGACCTGGTTAGTTCCTGTGCGCTATGAATAATTGAAAGACGTTATCTAAGCACACTGATATAAGGTTTCCCCGAACGGTTCCATCGACAATCCAGGACACACAGAGCCCATAACGAGAAGTAAATGCAAGACACTGAGGTGAATAACGAACTTTAAGCAACAAGTGGGTGCAGAAAAGGTCACCGACCGAGAAACCTGTTACTCTAGGCGCATGGTTTTCAGCGCGTTAACTGAACTGCTGTTATGCATTTAGACACCAATGAAGTCCAAAGTAAAGGCAACACCAGATACATAAGGCAGGGGCTTATATTTCAGTTTAGGCTAATTAAAACAGAGGAATTTCTTCGCTTAGGCGCCAGCTCTTGTGCAGAAATTAACGCTGAGGCGCGAAGTGTCCTTTTTACTGGGCTTCACCGCACGCAGACAAACGGTTGTCGCTCAGAATGTGAATATGAGAGAACTAATATTAAGGCTGCACAATATACGCCAAACAGCGACCAAAAACAGCAAACTTGTTCGAAAATGATTTCTAGAAAGCGAGGCGTGGATACTAAGAGTCAAGTTCAGCGCAACATCTCGTTGCCCGTTTACTTTTCTAAGCGGCTCGAGCAGCAGGTTAAGGTAACTGGCTGAACCGCCGGCTTACCTGGTGGGAAGAAAAGCTGCAACACGACAGTTAACAGAACCCAGTAGCATTCCATTATTGTAATTCCATCTATATTTTGCTCAGGTGTTTGCGTGTGTTGGTGTGTGTGTGTTTGTGTGTGTATACGCGCGGTATCCTGGGCACTAATGCCACTTGTACTGTTCGCGCTGAGTAAAGTGCTCCTGTGCTCTTAAAGAGGCCGCGCACTATTTTTCGGCCCATCACACTAACCGTTGGAGTCTGGCTAAATAGGGGCGGGGTTTCGCTGTCAACAACAGTGCATGTGTTTATTAGCTACATTCCCGCTAAAAAGTCCGGATACCCATATTGCCTTAGTGACTTAGTGATTTTGTCACTAGATTTAGCAACTTTTTTGTGTGAATTTCAATGCATTATTCAATATGTACGCTTTGTTCAATCGCAGGGTGGACGGGCCTGGGTACTTTCTGTGTGAAGTCTGCATGTCCTCCCCATGTCTGTCTGGGTTTACTCTGGGTACTCCGGTTTCTTTCTACAGTCCAAAAAATGTGTTAGGTTAATTGGTGTCTCTAAATTGGACCTTAGTGTATGACTGTGTGCTTGAATGAGTGAGTGCTCTACGGTGGATTGGCGCCCCGTTTAGGGTTGTTTCTGCCCTTGTGCCCAGAGTTGCCGGGTGGACACCGGCTGGCTCGATATTAAAATTAGCGCATTATCATCTAGAAACATTTAGGGCCTTGTCAAGCAGACTTTAGCTACTTTTGTGTGAAGAAAAATGGAAACGGCTGCTGGCATGCATGACTGCTTAAACACAAACAAAAAGTGTTAAAGTAGCTGAACTTTCATCCTGGTTGATCATTGATCACTGATACATAGGTATACATAAAAAGGATTTTGTTGAAAACTGAATTTCTACTGGTCATAATAATAAAAAAAAATAATAGTCATAACATATGATATTAACCAATAAAAGATGCACAAAAAGCAAACATTGTTTTGATATATAGTTTGTGTTGATGGTGAAATCAAACAAAGCATAACATCTTCATATGGGGCAGTTCTGTGGGGGTGGGTGAAGAGTTTGGGCAGTGCCTCTGTGACCACAAGCTTAGCCCCCACAACCCAACTAAATGTAGAATAAGTTAGTTAATTAATAATTAATGAAAACACTGCACTTCTGGCCTAACATAGCCACTGGCCCCAGCTTGCCCCCCTCAACATTTCAAATAATCTAGAACTGCCACTGCTTTTGTTAAAGAGTGTTTTACACACACATCACACTATGATGGGGCACCTGAATTGGCCCAGTAAACTGGCCAATACTGAAGTTTATTGAAGCACTTTTTTAAAGAAGCTGGCAATTCGTCAGACCCTCATGAGCCCGTGATCCTGGCCCATTCTCTGTCTACCCTGTTACAAGGCTTACCTTAAACACCCGGGTGTGCTCGCGGCTCGCCCCAGCAGCCGTTGGAGAGCGTCCGGTGACACCGATTATATCTGGTGTTTAATTGACGACATAATATCAAACACCTGAGGGGTCTACTATAAAGGTAGTGCCATGTCGTCAACGAACGTACGGTCCCTCACTCGCGTCACAGTTTATTATTTAAAATATAGATGGTGACATCCCAGGGCGTATAGAGAGGACGGATGTGTACAGGGGAAACCCCTGAGGTATCTAGCACGTTAGGGATAGATTCAGGGTTTCCCTTCCCATGCTCACTCGGCTCCCATTGAGCCTCACTCCAGCCGGCTGCGCGCTCCTTCTGAGATGCGCCTTGGCTAGACTTCCTTGTGCGCTACCGCACGCTCGAGCTCACGCTCGCCCTCTGGCGTCCCAAATCGGCCCCCGTTCGTGCTCACCGCACGTCTGTCCTCTGCCGTATCCCCGCACATTGTCGCTGATTCGCGTTTTCGTCAGCTGTGGGTGCCATTCCCATTTGGGATGCATCACAGCTGCGTGAATTTCCCCCTTTTTTTGTTTTTGTAATTTGGAGAGCCTTTCGCTCTGCCTCTTTAGTTGTTTTCCCATTATTATTACACGTTGTGGGGTTCCTTCCTTCCCGCATCCTTGGGTCCTAAAACACCTATAACTCGTATCATAACATGCCCTGCATGTGCCAGAGGTTTGGTCTTTTCCCTGCACCAGACCTTAAGGGTACATTCTCTGTGCCAAAAGCCCCCAACTTGCCATTGGCTGTATTCAAACTGGAAACGCTTAGCATTAAGAGATAGAACTCTACCACTGAGCTTGAACCTGGTGCACAAAGAAATAACACAGAAGGTCTGGTGCAGGAAAGTGGCTAAATGTCTGGTGCTTACAGGACATAAGGATATTTCCTTGCCAGGGGGCCCTGGTTTGTGTCACATGACACTGACCAGGGGTTCAAATCTACTACAGTCGAATATGTCAATGTCCAAATGAAATGAAATGAGCATTAAAGAGTGGAAACTTGGTTTTATGTTGCTCTAGTTATCATACAGTTTGGTAATTGTTGACTTTTTCTGTTAAATTCGCATGTTCCAGTTGTCATTCCTCTGCCTGGTTTTCGTCGGCGTGCCCATGTGACGCCACCCTGTTCGTCACGCACCCACTCTAAAGGCTAGTAATATGTGCCCTGTCTCTTTAAGAGACCTTTAAGGGAGCCTGCAGGGGCATTGTTACACTGTGTAGTGCCAGAACGCCTTGTGGTGAACTCGACAAGACAGTATTACTGAGCCCAGTTCATTTACTTTATTTATCCCTTTTACTTCTGCAAGTAATGCCTCCAAGAATGCCTTTAAGCTCTGCACTTTACCCTGAAATATTTCCATTGTTTTTCCAGTGTTTTTTGTTTTGTTTATTGAGTGCGAGTGCTAAGTTCAAGTGATGTATTATAATTATACTATAATATTTCTTACTAAATGTATTTTTTTAAATATTTTGGAGCATCTGGAACAGATTAACTGGATTTACATTATTTCCTATGGGAAATATGGCTTCAGTTATTGTTAATTTTGGTTATAGTCAGGCACTTTCAAACAGATGAATGCCTAAAAACTAGGTTCCACTGTATATGAATTGGGTTGGTATAGCCTTAGTAATGCTACGTAAAAACATTCCAACATTTTTGTTAAGGCAGCACAAGAAAGTTCGGTCCCTTTTGAGTCTTGGTGGCCCCAAGGGCATTTTGTGTTAGTCATCCACAAATCCTTCATCAGAGCCCACAGGATGCTACTTATAGCATGATGAACATTTGAAAATTTTAGGTCGATGAACTATTTTCAGTCTAGCACAACACACAACTCACAGACCACCACAATGTCATTGTCACTACAGTGCTGAGAATGATCCACCACCCAAATAGTAGATCTTTGGTGGTCAAACGCTATGTCTGTATCAAACCAGTGTTGGAACAGATGGTGTTACTACACCCTCTAGTACAGCATGGACATAGTATTGCACTACAGAACGTAGTTTATGACTATAGTAATGGCATTTTGCAGCACCATGGGATCCTTTGATCTACCCCTAGTTGGTCAGGGACTCCTCCGACAGTAAGTTATACCCCAGGCTATGTCAGAGCTATCCATTAGAAGGCATGAAGAAGACACTAGTCTTCAAATTACGCAGCACAGTTTGGTTCTATGAACTTGGCAAAAGGGTAAATGCTTCTTTCATGTTGTTTCATTTGGTAATTAGCTTTAAAAATGTTAAATGTTTTACAATGTAGTTTAACAATGTAGTCTCTGGCACTAGAAGAAATGTGAGCAGCAATACACATTTCCAGGCAAATATATTCAAATTTACATCATTCATGCCCAAATGGTGTTTAATAGATTAACAAATCTAATAGTTTAACAAATCTATACTTAAAGCTTACCTGCGCACTTTAGCCTTAACCGGACACTAGCGACCACTGACACATTTCACTCGACTGAGAACTTGTTGAGACACTGTTTGTAAACCGGAATGACCAATGTCTGCAGTCAGCGGACTCCTAAATAAGCACTCTCCATGTCCTTGGTTTCCTATTATCTGATTACTTAATTGCATGTATACTCATCAATATGATTACTAACAAAATTTGATTTTCTGCAAAATGTACATCATAGTATACTAAAATGTATACTAGCTTATGCTAGACTTATATTTAAATTTCATCAGCGTGCTGTATTTGGACATCAGTTTCTGTTTAAAAAACACAAAATTTGGGACAAATCAATAAGTTAAATATTACAAAAACTGAGGAGTGTGCAGAAACTGGGAGAGGTTGTGAGATTATGCTCAGTATTCAGTCTGTTCCTGCTGATGCCGCATGTTTAATAAAACTTTGTTAAAACAACTATCTGCACCTGTATTATTACAACTAAAGTGACTCGCAAGGGTTAATAGGTTACTACCTATAAATAAATATAACTTATTAGCCCATGGGCATATAAAAACATGGTCCATCACCATAGTTAGAAACGTTATGGAACATTTTTACATTACCAAAGGTCAATTTTATTTATCAGTGCATTCTGTGCAACTCTGTGAAGATCCATGTTGCAACTGCAATACAATTTTGTATTTATATGCAGTGTAGACAAATTTATCTAAGTGTCTTTGTTGGAGATAACTGGGTGATTTGCACGCTAAGGGTTTATTTAGGGCAAGATGGCTGTCAGGCTGAAAGTGCTGGTCACTCGAAACAATGCTCCTGGTTCATTCCGCTCCGATCGAACCCCGGTCCCCCAAGCTCTTCCCTATGGATGTTCCTATCCTCCAAATGTTCACAATGACCTATTCTTGCAAATTAAACTAAAAAACAAGGCGCACAAAGACAGATATTATGTAGTTCAAGAAGGACTTAGGCATGATTTTATCACCGACACTTGAGGTAAGGCTACAAGGGGTCATAAATTTCTACACATTCACTTTAGCAAAAGTTTATTGTGGCTCATTGACTGCTGAATATATCAGCAGATGGTAAAAATACAAAAATATAATTTTTTATGAGGGGTAATTCAAATAACTGACATTTTATTTAGGTTGTTATATAATAAGACATTCAAAAAAAACTGCATATGTCATATCTCATACACAAACGACTACATTACTGTCTACACCGTCTGTCACGAAGTTCGCAAATGACACACTAACATGGGTTTTTGCTAAGATTGTGGTGAATCTGCTTATATCGGTGTGAACAGTTGGTGATTTGGTGCCTTGGTGTCTTCCTCATTTGTCAGCCATATCTTGCATACAAACTGCCATCACTGCGGAGTCCTTCAAGTTCAAATGGACCACTTTCATAAAGCACCTGGAGTTAAAACAGAAACTTTCAGCCCATTGTTGGAGGAGCCCAGCAGAAGATGTACTTTCTGAGAAAGTTAAGGAAGTTTGGCCTGCCACAGGACCTGCTGGAAAGGTTTTACAAAGCAGCAATAGTCTGTATTCAACAAGTCAAATAGTGTGGTAGAAATCTGCTATTGAACATGACAATCACAAATTACAACCAGAATCAATTCTATAGAATGGCAATTGGTGTTAAACTTATCATAGACTTTACAAATGGAGACCAAAAATGCACATTTATGTGCCTTCACTTGAAACCATACTCTGAATCATGAGTTTATATATTTCCCCAGGCAAGCAATATGCAATACAACACCCTCCTTCACGCTCCTGTGCTGATGACAACTATGGCAGCATTTTGTAAAATAATGTTATAATTGTAAGGCCAGACTTTTTTGATTGCTCTTTTCGTGGATCGGCCGACGATCATATTTGAAGGATACAAATTTTTTTTTTTTGGTATTTCTCGGATCCACTGCAGCACCAATGGTTGAATTTCGAAAAAAAAAAATCATAATAATATTTTTTTATCTTTTTCTGCCAACCGTTTTCTTCTTTTTATTTATTTATTTTTTTCAGATTCACTTAAATTTAATTGTAGGTTAAATAAATTTTACTTTAAAATAAAAATGTATTTTTATTTCTTCCTCCTTCCTTGTATTGATTCTACATAGTCCTCGAGAAATTGAAAAGTCCTGAAAAATAAAGATTTATTTGTATTTTTTCCCTCTCTCCTGAGTAGATTCTTAAGTAACAAGCAATTAAAAATGTCTGCCCTAATGAGAAATTTGAACTTAAACCTGCTGTCAAAGAATTTACTCTCCGAACAAAAAAACAAAAAGGTAATGTTTTGGGAAACCTAAAACAAATTTTAAATACTTAGGAATAGTATTTGAGTACAGTAAGTACTTACAGCAGCATGTACTTTTTTATTTAATTATATTTTACTTTTATGTGCCATATACACTACCCTAGATTGAGATCCTTGGGCCATTCTTAACTGAACAGGACACACACACATCTCATATATCTTCACAGATGCGTTTGGAGAATGCTGAATCAATACAAGGTTTAGATGGTTAGCCATAAGGGGAACATGATCTCAATTGAAATTAAATCAGACCATTTAAAATGATTAACAAGACACATAAATATCCTCTCAAAACACCTCTTATCGATTCTCACGGCCAATCTAGACTCTTCAAACATAGCTTAAGAGCCTGGCGTTTAAACACAACATGCACTGCCCAGGGAAAATCTGCATATGTTGGTAAAAACGGCAATCCATCATATAGCCGTGGAGCCCTTAGGTCTACTTAGAATCATTAAAAACATTGTGGATAATTTTCCAGGTTTAAACAGAGCCATCTGAAAGGACAGCTTAAAGACGACGTGCAACGGAAGAATTGACATACACAATGCACAAAACGTTTTTGCACGTTCTTTGTTTCGCATGGTTGTATCCCAATCATCGACAGCATTTTATGTGGGCAGATTTCGAAGTGAGCCAGTTCGGCTCCCAGCAGAGAGTTGAATGTGTGTGTATATGAGTGCATTTGCTAGAAGCCTCAGACAGTAAAGCCTCTGTGTCAGCTTGGAAAGCAGTACTCATGTCTGCAGGCAAAGGGAAAGAAAGAAAAACTATTTTTGCACTGTTTTATCATGCTCCATCTCAATCACATGACACACTGCGACCCCACGGCAAGTGTGTATGCAAGATGCGATGGTGTGTATTATTTGTAGGCTGACTGCCGGTCAGCAATTCTTAGTTAATGCAATAAATGAATGCTATTTACCTCGGCTTTAAGCAACTGCATCAAATCTAAACTGATAAAATTTTACTGCTATCCAGCCTCGTACCCAACCAACATTCCCTCTGGTGTGGCCTTAAAACAGCACTAAGTCTGATAAACTGGGCTCCCAGTTAACTGCCTCTTTTTAGGCCAGTTCATGTGATTTTGTGAACATAGCCCAAAGCTAGCTTTGTCCCTTCTTCCTGATCCACAGTGCATGAAGACACCCTTTTGTTCACATCTGCTGTTCAAATTTTGTTTCTGTGTGGCCATGTATTCACCTCTGTGTGAGGGCCGAATGTTACTTTAATTATAATGCTCACAAAAATCAGGGGAAATGTCTAAATGAAATATCCCATAAAGAAATATCTCCCGATTGTTATCAGTGTACATAAAATCAGCAAATTCTACTCTTATTTTACTTTATTGTACAATTAGGGTTGGGAGCCTCATCTAAGAGACTCATATACAAACAAATAAAGCCAAATATACACGTATTGTACCCGTTATTAGGTACTTTTGGACAACTGATATTTACATTTACATTTACATTTACAGTATTTAGCAGACGCCCTTATCCAGAGCGACTTACAACTGATATATTCTTACAATTCA
>JAUZSU010012180.1:0-11089 GCA_034780255.1 Parotocinclus maculicauda
GTCCGTACCGAGCTTACAGCACCTCATATCCTACACATTGTGTAGATACAACAGCTATTTACTGTAAATCATCATATATTATGATTTATAACATTACTTTATTGTTATAATTAATATTTTTTCCATTCATGTTTTTTTTAAACCTGCGATGCACCGAGACTGCGAAAGGTGAACCACGAAGTGGCGAGGGAACACTATAATACATATTTCCCTAATTGTGCTATTTATTCCTTTAAAAGAATCATTTATAGGGAACACTGTAAAACATATTGATACACACTAACTGCTCTCATGTACTCCTTTCGTTTTGGATGTCATTTCATTGTCGTGTTTCTTAATTTAATTAAACCCTATTTATAATCGCTATTCCTTTTAGCTTTACTAAAGCTATGAAATCTTCTGATCCACAGTCTAGTACTTTTGCTGATAAATTGTATTGTGCCGGTGCATTGATAGTGTTGTATATAAATGATTCTTTTCACACAGGGAAATATGCAAAGCAATTAAAGGGCCAACACAGTCAAATTAAAAATGTGTTCTGGTTCAAATTCTGGTTCACATTGTTCATGGTGTATATGGAGAACCCACCATTTCAGAAATGTCCACTGTATCTCTGTATTATAAAAAAGTGCTTCTTGAGTGTAATTTAGCTTTTTTGTTTTAAAGTATTAGATTATTCTTTAGTGGATACTTATAGTGTGGGCAGCACGGTGACTCGGTGGGTAGCATCGTCGCCTCACAGCAAGAAAGTCTTGGGTCGATCCCAGGGTAGAGCGACATTGGTCCTTTCTGTATGGAGTCTGCATATCCTCCCCTTGTATGCATGGGTTTACTCCAGGTACTCCGGTTACCTCGCACAGTCCAAAGACATGCATATTAGGCTCATTAATTACTCTGAAGTAATTATATCTCCAACGATAGATGAAGAAACTCATCGGTTGGAGTATATCTCTCTCTTATCAATGGTTGCATCTAATGACCCATGTGGAGACAAGAGGAAGCAAGAGTACTTAAATTAATTCTTGGATTAAAGTGCAGTCATTGATGAGTTTAGAAATATTGTTTGTACCTACTAACATTTGGGAGTGTGAACATTTGTATTAATGCAGTCATTTATGAAAAGTGTGTTTTACAAAAGATTTAAAATATATTTTATTCACTAAAACATATCATGAATTGTCAATCACCCCGTGCCATCAAATGGATATAATTTCACTTCAAATTATAAATCATTTAAGCTGAAAAGTTTTATACATAATATTATAACCTGAGAAATAAACTGTATATCATCTGGTGAAATACATAAATACATACTGATAGTTTGAAATCACACTAGAAGATGAAATTACACTTAAAGTATAGTATTTGTTCAGTAATGGAATGGAATCTGGAACTCTAAATATAGTTATTACATTAAAATCTTGTTTTCGATTGATGCCTGCCCCATTGGACATGGGTTACAAATGGAAATTCAAGATTTGTTGTGGGGTTGTTTTTGCAGCAAACATAACAATTTTGTGATCAAATGTAAACTTTGGACCTACCTTGTTGCTTATCAGAATTAGACAGTCTGTAAATCAGTTCCAATCCACTTGTTGCTCGTTGAGCTATTGCTCTTCGGTGCTTCATACACACATAGATTCTGTGGTAAGTCATAACATCAATACTTGTTTTGACTGTTTTTATCAGTTTTGAAGAAATGCAATGTGGGCTTACAATAAACAAGCAGCTCTGTTTATAAGATCTTCTTGCGGTCATACAAATGTGTCGAGTTTTTCCAAAGTTTCTTGTCCCCACTTTTCCCGATCAGTATCACATTAGTTCTGGAGACTATCCCTGGATCTGGATTGAGGGCACAGTATTACAGTGCCAGGGGAGTATCCCCCTTTTCGGGTCCCCTCCTTTTAGTACATACATTTAGTTTTATTTAAATAAATAAAATCATAATCCTGTTCTGGGCTCCCAAAATATTTGACTTGCTTCACATTCCTCTTCTGCAGCACTTATTACTGGCTATTTTCGGATTCTTACAACTTACCATATAAGTAGGTGTTCATCAGAAGAATCATGCAGCACCAAATCACATTTAATTAAAAGCATTATCAACCACGAATGCTTTGTATAGTTTACAGTTTGTTGGATTGGTCTGCACATATTTCATACAGGTTCATAACCTCATATTGTAGCAGCTCAGGACTGTTTTAGTAATATCAAGTGTTTCTGAGATGGCATGATTTATTGTTTTAAGGTGAAATAAGCTGGGATAAAGTGATCAGACTTTTATTTACGTATTTATTCATGGTTGTAATAAGGCTTTATATGTATATTGTGTATAAGGTATAAAGCCTACCTAGAAACTAGAATCTTTAAAGAGGACACGGCATAACAAGTATAATTTCCTTTACTAGGTTCTTATAAGATTAGAACTGTTTGCCCATAGAGGACGGTGGCTCGGTGGGTAGCACCACTGCCTCATAGCAAGAAGGTCCTGGGTTCAATCCCAGTGTGGAGCAGCCTGGGTCCTTTCTGTCTGCATGTCCTTCCCGTGTCTGTGTGGGTTTACTCCATGTACTCCTCCTGGTTTCCTCCAAAGACATGCGTGTTAGGTTAATTAGTGTCTCTAAAGTGACCCTTAGTGTGTGACTGGGTGTGTGCCCTACGATGGATTGGCACCCTCTCTAGGCGTCCTGTTTCTGCCATTGCACCGGGTGGGCACGGGTTGGCCCGCTAGCCGGGTCGATTACTGGAAGATAATGGATGGATGGAAGTTTGCACATAGAAAAAACATCTTAAATCTTAAATAAGCAATTAAAAGTATAAAATAGGGCAGCACAGTGGCTCTGTGGGTGCTGGTAATCCTGAATTTGTTTCTGTGCAAACAATTAAAATATTACTTACAATGATTATTATATTATCATTAATAAGAATCAAACTAAGCAGCCTCGTTTAACTGAAAATATATTTGGAAAAGAAACATGACCAAATTCAACAAATCTAAATGTATCCAGCAGTCAACAACACTAATTCTCTCTCTGACTCATTCTACAGCCTTCATTCACACCCACATGTTAAGCTTTCCTATGGCTTGTTTTCATTTCTATTCAGGGCCAATTAGTGTGCATTGTGTAGTAACGGCCACATCCTAAATTGCAACACTTTGCCCCAGAACAGAATTAGTAACATTACCCACCCCATCCTTCATCCAGCACCCTCTTTCGTCATCAGGGCTTAACACTGAAGCTCTAACCGCCTCAGGAGATATTAAGGTTGTTCAGCAGTTTCAAACTGTACAGAGTAAACATAAAGAGCTGTATCTGTTATATCGCAAAGATTTCCTACTGTAGCATGGGGGCACCCCTGGTCTGCACTACATGTTCATGTTACTAAATTAGAAGCGCCTACCAAGATAACTGCCACAGAGTTTGGTTCCTGGTGTAAGTTTTCAGGAGATTAATTTCCTAGTAACTTCACTCCATGGGCAGCACGGTGGCTCAACAACAAGGTTCCGGGTTCAATCCCTGGGTGGAGCAACCCGGGTCCTTTCTGTGTGGAGTTTGCATGTCCTCCCCGTGTCTGCATGGGTTTACTCCGGGTATTCCGGTTTCCTCCCACAGTCCAAAGACGTGCTAGGTTAATTGGCGTCTCCAAATTGTCATTGACTTGCGTGTGCAAAAACACCCCAGCCGTGTAACTGGAAACAGCTGCACACCGGTCCCAAGCCCGGATAAATGGGGAGGAGTGGAGAAAGCAATGGCAAACTACTCCACTATCCTGCCAAAATACTTCATGGATCACATCGATGAAGGACAGAAATGTGTGGCGATCGATGATCTATCAAGTGACCGAGAGTCGGCTGCGACTGTACAGTTAATCCCATCCCAACTACAGTCCATGTCCTACCAAGATACCATAATGCCAGGTAGGCAGTCATGTACGTGTTCTCCCTTGCCAGAGTCTCTTGATTCTTAGCACTCATTTAGGTGAAATTCATAAAAATTTTATCCAAAAGTATCATCACTATGGCTGTCAGATCAGGTCACTGATGTTGGACAATAATCTCTCAAATGGCTCATAATTTATCAAAAATAAATCAAAAATCTGTGAATGAATCAAAAGCATTATAAAGTTGTCCAGAAGAAGTGCTTTCTTTGTTGAAATCAACCCCAGTCAAGCATTCAGTAGTATTTCTGGGATGTATAACTAGTGCTGTTCTCTGCTCACTGTTCCCTACAGTCAAAAATCGGAAACATTATATAGTGCACTATTATAGGGGACAGAATCATGAGGGTAGTGTTCTTCTGTTACAGCAGATTCCATCGCATAAACAAAACAGCACATATCTACTAAAATATCATTCCATCAGTTCCAGCGGTACCAGCCTGCACATGCTGTTTCTAATAATAGGTACCATAATAATATAAATACTTTGCATGAAACAAGTATTTTTTCTGGTAATCTGATGTGGGTTTTCGTGTTCTGAACACTCCTGACTTGTTCTATGAGCTATTCACTGGAAGTTTTGTGAAACCAAACTCTTTAATGCATTATTGGTAAGCTTTGTCTGGTATAATAAGGGTATATTTTGTACACTATTTATTGTAGTGCATGTTTTCAGGCACTTATATAGCAATTTCAAACAGAGCATAGGACATAGAAGCCAATAGTAAACCAATAGCAATCACAGCTGTCACTTTCTAGTTAGGTGAACGCTTAAAGCTGTAAGGCCTTCAAATCCAATCCGATTTACACCTTGATTTTATTTCCCACCTATCATGGGAAGAAAAATCGTAGTTGAATTTTTTAACATCTGACTTCCGGGGGAAAATTACCTAGCGTGTTTGTAATAGAATTGTAAGAGAATTTAAATTCCACCAGAAGTAGTGTAAATCTATGGAAAACACATATATAGTGCCCAGAAAAATAAGGGGATATTTTATTTTATTTTGGGGTATCTCCTAATTTAGTAAACAAAAAAAACAGTCAGAAACATGCCTTAAGAGTTCACATTTTCACTGTGTCAGGTAGACAGGTAGGATATCGCCGCAAAGTGCATAATTAAAGTAAAAAATATGTTAGCAAACTGCGCCAAGAGACAAAATACAGACACAACCGGCCTCGCAGTAAACAATTAAATTTAATTGCTGTACGCTAAGCTGCTAATCTGCAAACTGTACCAAGTTGATTGCTGTTAGAGACAGAAAGACTAACTAACTAGCATGTAGAATATGAAGATTACGACAAACTTGGTGAGACAGCTGTTGGCTTCAACCAGCCATGGTTCCAAAATAAAAACACACCCAGCTAACATTAGCAGAATCATTCTGAAAAAAGTGCCTCACGACAAGAAAAGCAACAGCTGGCAAAACACAACTACTGTCACCAATTACATCATGAAAGACATGGTACCAGTTCAGAGAGCACCATGGGTCCAACAACTTCTGAATACTTTAGATCCAAAATATACACTGCCAAAGTACCGTCTAATATCGTTGTTAACAAAATCCTCTAAAATATCGATTTATTTTTCTTGCACAACCCCACTGCATACAATTAAAATCTTACTTAACTAATTCACGAGATGTTATGTAAGGAAAATGTACCTAACATATTCAAACAGCGTGTTTAACTACACTGTTCCCACACCACTGGTTAAGACAGGAATTAAGTAGGGAGACTTGGTGAGGTTTTTGGGTCTGGAAAACAGTCTTGTCTAAAAGCGCTGATGCTGTTGGATACTCAGACAGCGACGTCTGATTCAGTATACAAAAGGGTACATCTGTACAAACCTCTCCAAAGGGCAAGAGCGTACAGCTGCACCTCTCCAACCCTATTACATGCTTCCTCACTCGAAGAAACGCAGGCACACATTCCTACACAGAACCATCTAGAGCAAACTTCTAATAGACACCCCCCCCCACCACCACCACCACCACCACCACCCCTTCCCCGTTCTACTAATGGGGTTTTTGGTTTAGAGGTATTGCCTTGGCAGGAAATGTCTTGGTGCTGCGTTCCTTTAAGTGAGTGTCCCTCCAGTCCACTGTTCCCAGGGGCCCATGCTGCCCCTCGCTAATAGATATAATTTTGGTGGACGATTAGATGTTCTTTAGAACCATGGGAAATGGAAGGCAGGCACAGTTTTGGAATACTGAATAGCAGCATTTCTAATCACATGCGTGTTAGGTAGGCAATGCCATCGCCAGCTTTTTAAACACATTTTCCATAATCTGTACATGTTTTTTATTATTTTAGAAATATAACAGCAGTAATTAGAGGCCTTGGTTCAATCCTCGGTAGAGTTTGCAACTTTTTCCATTTAGCCATTTAACACACTGCCTTATAAAGAAATGTTCAAATCTTACAATTATCATGAAATTAATACAATCTTACAATCCAATTACGGGCTTGCTTAAGAACGACTTAAGAAGTCGCTATTATTACTGATCTTTTAACAGCAGCCTCTAACGTTATTAGGTGGCTTAGTTTGGAAGAGGCAGGTACTGGACTTAGCAGTGCCAATCTGGGGTGGGACTATGAAGGGTGAGTGGTGCACTTATAGGAAAACCCCAGCCAATGGGTATGTATTTATCGTCCCGTTACCAAGCCTGAATAAATGAGTAGGGTTGCCTCAGCCACCCCATCCCCATCCTGCCAACCAAGAACAGCCTGAAAAGAATCATTATCATGATGGCTAAAAAGTTGGCTCAGGGTTTATGATGAGAAGATTGCAAGTACAACTCCTGGCTTTGACAAACTGCCACTGTCGGTTACTTGAGAACCAATAGTGGCTGCACTGAATCTGGAGCCCAAACTCATACCTCATTAATCCTTTCTAGCTCAACTGCATACTCATGTGATGAGTAGCTGTTACAATTTTCCTGAATATGATCTACTGTTAACGCTAGAATGGCAAAAAACACATCATTGCCGTATGCTTCCATTATGGAGACATCTAATCAAACATTTCTTCCACTTCTTGTATTCTAGGATTTTTTTTATACCACCACATAAAAATTCACCGCCTTTTGAAATATGTTTGGTCGGCGACTGTGAACTATTCATCATTGGAGAGCAAAAGTGCAGCAAGATTGTTGAGTCGCTAATGGTTTCTCCAGAACCATAAAGACTGACGTGACTTGTTCAAATTTAACTGGAGTTTGAATTGGGTCTCGCTTTCTGCCACAAAGCCTTCAGCTAGCAGTGTTGAAAAGCTTGGGAACACCTCACAGTAAAATATGGTTATGTGATGGAGAATATGACTGAAGGAACATTACCATAGGAGGAATTCAATTCGGGAATTGCCTGCACCACTTTTCAAAACGCCTGATTTAGTAGCCACAAAAAGTGTGGTCGGATGAAAAAGTTTTACATAAGAGCCAGTGGCAGAAACCAGACACCGCAAACATGTCATGCAAATACCACCATGTAGGGGCTGTGTTTATTTTTCAGTGTGGCGTGTAACATTTGTAAACCTCTTCATTTAGTCTGTGCAGAACTATGACAGTGTTGGGTCACAAGTTTTCATAGTACATCATGAATTTGTTTGTGGGAACAACGTTTGATATTTGGTCCATGGCAGCTCTGTAGTTGCCACTTTACATCCTTTCACAGCAGAACACTGACTCACGTTGGTGGAACCAGTGTTGAGTTTGTGTAGTTCCCTACAGCTTAAGTAAACTAAATAATGTCTGCTGAGTTGAGAGTGCATATTTGGTGGCTGTATTTACTGTAGGTTACCAAACTTAATGATAAAAAAAGAAGGCTTTGTTGGAATTGAATGAAACTTTGCATTTGTGCAGAAAATATGTGTGAATCTAATGATTATATATGTGATTATAGTGATAATAGGATAAAAAGGATAAGATCATTTTAGAAAACTGTACGAGGAGGGTCTAGTACCCGGTTGGACAACCTCAAGCCTGGATACAAGATCAGATATGGTTGGGCATTGGAGGCAAATCAATTCCATTTAGTATCATGTTGCACATTTGCCCACAGATGTAGCATTGTAGACCCTGCATAATCATACTTTACCCCGACTGACATCTTAGCTGATCTCATAAACGTAGGAAACATGGCTGAGTTGTTAGTGTCCCTTGTATCACTGCAAAGTGTGACCAGCTGTGGTATCTGATGACTTCTCAGATCATCACAAAAGCACCTGGAGCATTGTGTCGTTCCACAGTAGGCAGGATTGAAGCGCTCACCGTGAGGTCTCCATACTCTAACCTGACTCTGACTGTCCAATTCCAAACAGAATTTATATTCATTAATAAAGATGATACGTTTCCAGTCTATAGCAGTCCAGGTTTCTGGTTCACAACACTGCTAAAAACAAAGGTGAGGGTGACTGGCTGTCAATGGCAAGACACTTTAACGCCCTCTTGTGGCAAGACCCAGTGTCTAATCAAACCATACTTATAATCATTTACATATCTGCCTGAGACATAACAGCTTGAACTCCAAATTAAAAAAGGTCTTCAAAGTATTATAATAGTAGGACATTATTTCTATTTCCAGCAGCTTATCATTATATATTTTAGTTTATCGATTGTTTTTGTGTCAGTATTTTTTAGCTCCCAGTCCAATCACTGCAACACTGCTTATGGGAATGATATTTTATTGTACCATCTAATGTAAATCTAAAAAGCAGTAAATATAGCACATTGTGAAATGAAAGTGACATTTTTAACATTATTTGATTAATGGGAAAACCAGGCTTGGCTGTTTTTCAAGCTTGCAGTCAGTACTCAACATGTCAACTTGTGAATCTTACGAAGATTAATGTTTAGTACCCTCCCATGTTGTGCTTGGCACAGCATTTGGGCTGGGCGGGCTAACAGCACTTATGTGGCAGTGTACGTGTTTGTACCTTTAGGGTGCAACCATCCATGTTGTGAGAAAAGCTGCTGTTGACGGTCAGAGTGCCATTAGTGTTACATTTGGTTAGTTTCAAATAGAACGTCCATTAAAATGTGACAACAGGAGCCTGCCAATAGAGTCAAAATATGATTATTAAACACAACTCAGCAAGCCTAATCTTTGCCAGACTCTAGTCCACATTATTTCCCACCTGTATTCCAGTAAATCTCTTTGGCCGGCTTTTAGTTTTCCACAAATCACCCTCTCAGCTGTCCACTTGTTTGATTTTGGGAGCTTGCAGTCTTAAAAACACCTATTAATGACCCTATTATTATGCTATTATAATTGTATAGTTATTAGCATCATGTTACTTACTGTTGATGCACTACGTGCATTACGTTGTCTTCCCTACAAACCGGTTGTCAAAGTGCACATTATTAAATTAACTCACTTTTTTATAAATGTCATTATTGACTGTTGTTTGCTTAAAAGACTTGAAGCATTGGAATTGGCAGGAGTTCAACTAGCATCACCCGGTGGGATGGCATTGCCAACTCTGTGACATATTTCTCACACTTCCACTTCGGCTGAATGGCAGAGACATCTGTCTAGCAGAGTTTAGGCCATACCAACTCTCCCACCAACAAAACAGGCCATGTCGGCGAGGGTTCAAAGCACAGTCGGCTCGGCGTGTTAACATTTTCAGCTCAGTCGTAGCCAGCTCTGTGGTCCAAACATTCCAGACAGTTTTTGTTTCTGATGGATCGTCAGCAGGATTATAACTGTAGCTCACGTTCACCACGTTCATCACGTTCATTACTGCCAAGTCCAATGAATTACGAAACGAAATACGTCTGCACGGCTATGCCTTTTTAAACTTCAGGGCATTTTGCAGGATGTTGGATACCAAATGGTGAAGCACTCAGGGATGTCACTCGGGGGGCATCACGAATAGCTCAGTTAACCACTGTCTTCAACTGAGCCGAGCAGAAAACCATCTCAGTATGTCAAACCTTGAGGGTCCTATGCTGCTTCTGTTAGCAAACAACAGAAAACTAAGAGAAAGTAATTAAACAAGAGCATGCTAAAATATGTATCTATATCCAGTATCTTACAAAAGTGGGTACGCCCCTCACATTTTTGTAAATGTTGTATTATATATTTTCAACACTAACGATATGACTCTTCAACACAATGCAATTTGATTAGTCTACAGCTCAACACAACACACAGCCATTAATGTGTGTATACCCCTAAGTAAAAATGGCCAAACTATCAATATTTTGTGTTGTCACCATTCATTTTCCGGCATTGCCTTAACTCTCTAAGCTTTCTATCTGCAGGCTTTCTTATGCATCATCTTTAGAAGAGACGTCCTGATGAAGATGACAGGCATGCAGACCAATTTGATACAGTGTGGGGGCGTATGGTCTGAGCACTGACAGGCCGACCCCCAACCCCTTAACCTCTGCAGCAATGCAGGCAGCACTCCTGTGTCTATTTTAAAAAGCAAACCTTTGGATATAAGACTGAACACGTGCTCTCAGCTTCTTTGGTGGACCATGGCGAGACCTGTTCTAAGTAGAACCTGTCCTGTGAAACTGCTGTATGGTCTTGGCCACCATTCTTGAGCTCACTTTCAGGCTGTTGGCAAGCTTCTTATAGCCTAGGCCATCTTTATGTAAAGCAACAATTCTTTTCAGATTCTCAAAGATTTTTTTTACCATGAAGTGCCATGTTGGACTTTTAGTGACCTGTGTGAGAGATTGTGAGAGCGATAACAACAAATTTGACAATCCTGCTCCCCTTTCACACCTGAGACCTTGTAATAGTAACGGTTAATCAGGCACAATTGGGCAGTTTCACTTAGGGGTGTGCAGTGTCCCCTCGCCACTTCATGGTTTACCTTTCACGGACTCAGTGCATCGCGGGTTTTCAAAAAACATTCATGGAAAAAATATATCGCGGATTTTCACTGTTTCGCAGGTTTTTACGGAACTCGATCTGCACATGCGTAGTACGTGTGGTATAGATAACGTATACATATACATGTATTTGATGACAAAAGTTATAAAGATATATTAAACATGTTAATTCCAAAAATAAAGGAATGTTATAAATCATGAAATATTACGATTTACAGTAAATACTGTATTTACTCAGCGGATGAATACTCACCAAAAACGAGAAGTAACACTAGAGCATCGGCCGCCTGAGTCACTACTTG
>JAUZSU010012191.1:0-11089 GCA_034780255.1 Parotocinclus maculicauda
GGAACTGAAAAAAAAAAAAAACATAACACTTAATCCACTTTATTAGGTACACCTCCTTGTTTCTACACTCACTGTCTATTTGATCAAATTCCAATTAACATATAGACACCATAAAATTCTACAATTACAGATTGTTTTCTACATAACTTGTTCACTGACTTTACTTTGTTCTCCAAGAACCAGCACAGATCAGATGCTATTTGGGTGGAGGATATTTCTCAATACTGCAGTGACAGATATGGTGGTGTTTTTGTGTGTAGTCTTGTTACGATAGGAGCAGGCACAGCAGTGCTGCTGAAGTTTTAAACACCTGTGTTAATACTGAACTGAAATCGTGCAAAAAGGTCCAGCCTCCTGCATCCTGAGAGCAGTGATGAAGGATTAGAGGATGACGAACACAAACTATACAGATGAGCTACTGCCTCGGACTTTGCAAGGTGGAGCAATAAGAGTGCACAGTGCGTGAACAGTGTTGGGAAACTCCAGCGGCACTGCTGTGTCTGATCCACTCACAGCAGCTCAACACACACTAACCACCACCACCACCACCACCACCACCACATCAGTGTCAGGGCAGTGCTGAGAACGATATATCACCCAAATAGCACCTGATCTGTGATGATCTTGTGAGGGTCCTGACCATTAGACAACGGAGTAAAGGTACAACATAGTGCTTCTATATGGTAAGGTGAACTGATAAAATGAAGTGTTGAAGGCACAGGTGAAATCTTGGTCTGGCCAGAACACAGGGCTTGGTAGAAGTTGCTGGTGCAGCACAGCGGGATAATCTCCCAAGGTCTGAACTCATTTAGCCCTCCTGAACATTGTCTAAAAAAACTGAAGATAGTAATAAAAGCAGGTACGAATATTAGATATCAGAAGCCCTTAAGGCAGCATTAGGGACTCTCTCCTTGTGAAACAGTGAGAGCAGGTCGACAAGAGTGTGTAAAAATAATATGAACACAGCCAGAGTCCATTATTAGGCCTTCTGGGTTCAATAAAGCATATGAGAGAAAGAACAGAGCTTCAGAAACATTAAATGTAGAAATCTGACATACACCTGGACATCATTTGAACAGTGAAAAGACCACGTTAGTCAGGCGTCTCCTTTGTCCTCGTGCCATGATAAGACACGTAAAACGAGCTTTCCAGTATTCAGTAGTAAGTACTCCCCTGAAAGGTATTTACTTACTTGATTTTAGATTAATAACTGCAATGTACATTCAGTGTTCGCTGTTAGATTAGCGCAGTGTATTCTATCGACAGACTGAGTGAGGTTTCAGATATTTCTATGTGCAATAATATTTTTTTAAGAAATCACTTTTCAGGGGGTGTATTTACTTTCCACTCCATCGTTTAAAGACTTGAAGCAGAGGCAGTTCTTTAATTTACCCTGCTGGAGGAGAATTACAGGACTTGTCGAGCACTGGCTGGACAAACCAGAGAGTGATAGCGTTCTACAAATTGTATAAATCACTGCATTCTTCATTCTTTACGAGCTGTTAGTAAACGTTTTCTTTAGATACGCTAGTGTAGGGGCAACGCAAGAACAAATCAACGTAATCAGTATTGCCCTTTGACTTGAATACTAAACTGTAGTGTGTATATTAGTTATATGAAGTATTGGATAGTTAATACAAAGGAATGTGTTTAAAATGTGAACTTTGGTGATCTAGTCTGTGTTATCCCTGTAATATATGTAAATAAACTTTTTTAATGACTAAAACAGTGTTTTTGCACTGAGCAGTTACATTGCCATAGTATGGGGGCGGAACAGATTAATGTGTATTCTCATTAACATGCTTATTCCAATAAAACCTCTCAGACTTGGTCACGATGCAAGGTCAGAATGCACGTCGTCTACCCGCGACCCTGCTATCACCATACAGCGTAATGCAGGTGTAAGCACACTCTGGATAAGGCATCAGTCTATAACAGAGCAAGGGATGGTAGTGTCTGGATGCAATGATCAACATGGGCCAGACAAACCCAAGTGCATCCAGTGGCAGGGTAGCATTAGACCAAAGCATCACCTGAGAACCGTTTTGCCCCACAAGTCAGAAAAAGCTGTGCCAGCACATAAAAGGCAAATGCAAATAAATAAATAAGTAATTTAAAAAGCAAAAGGAAGTCAAAGTTGTTAATACAGTCCTAACTTATTCTAGTTTGGGGGTGTATATTTCTTTACAGTCAAGAAAAGCTGACCAAATATGTTGTTAGTACCTCTCTTCACCTCTTAAATTAAAATTCAATTCAATTAAATGTTATTAAAAAAAATAAAAATCTGAAAATGTCATGCAAAGCTTTAATCTTAGGGTTAATTGTCCAGTTCCTTATCCACTGTACCACCACATTCCATGTAACTTTGCAAGAGAAACCAATCCAATTGTTACTCTTCCCATTATATAAATGCAACACTCAGTTATGTGCCATATGTAGAAAGACAACAGACACGTAGGCCGATGCTGTGAGTTAAATAATGCAAAATAAACTTATGAGGTTTGAGCTGTAATACTGAAATAACTTGATATGTACTCATTTACGAGTCTGTACTTATTAAATTAAACGGGTGTTTAATTTTAAATCAGGGATATCATGTACTGTTACATAACAAACCAACAGAACATTAACACAAAAACAACCCAAAAAAAGAAATACATTTGAGTGCGTTACTCCCCGACAGGCGTTTCTTTGCTCTTCTGTTTGAGTGGAATGATGTAGAGTCCGTTCCTCGCCTCCTTTATTCTCCACCACCGGCCCAGTCTGTGGAAAACAGAAATAAGTGTCAAATTAAATACTGTACACACCTCAGTATCTACACAGATCAACAGCACCACCATGTGCTTGCTTCAGGTCAGTACACTTAGTAATTCGGTCGCCATTCTGATCGGCCACTTTATTAGGTATGCCTGTTACCGCAAACAATTAATCAGCCAATCATATCACAGAAAATAAATGATTTTAGTTATGTAGACATGGTCAATATGACCAGAACGGCATCTGAAAAAACACCACATCAAACCTTGAAGCAGATTGGCTACAGGAGCAGCAAATCACACCAGGTGCCACTTCTGTCAACTAAGAACAAGGCAACTGATGACAACTCATGAGTTCACCAATACCAGGCAACAGAAAATTAGAAAAACATTGCCTGGTCTGATGATTCTCCATTGCTGCTGCAAAATGCAGATGGCAGGGTCAGAATTTCTCATAATAAACATGAAAGCATGTCAGGCTGCTGGTGGTGTAATGGTATGGGGGATGCTTTCTTGAGCCCCTTAATGCCAACTAAACATTGTTTAAACGCCACGGTCTTTGAACGGAAGTTCATCCTTTTATGACCACAGTGTACCATCTTCTGATAGCTACTAAAATAACATGCTCATCTCATGGTTTCTTCAACATTCCAATGAGCTCACAGTACTTAAACGGCCTCCACAGTCACTAGACCTCAATTCAAAAAGCCCCTCTGGGGTGTGGCAGAAGGAGATTCACATAATGGATGTGCAGCCGACAAATCTGCAGCAACTCTGTGATGCTACAGTGTTAACATGGACCAAAATTTTGGATTAATGTTTTTCAGCACCTTATTGAATCTATGCCACAAAGAATTAAGGCAGATCTGAAGGCAACGAGGTTTCACCCAGTACAAGCAGTGTGTATCTAATAAACTGGCCGCGGAGTAAAAAAAACAACAAAAAAAATTTAAATAAAAAAAACAATTAATGTTTGGGGGAAAACTTAACCAATTTTAGTTTTTGTACCTGTGCTCCTGTCCGACACCGGCCACCAAGAACTTGCCCGTATTTGAAAATTTCAAACTATTCACGAAGCCAGTCTGAAAGTGAAAAGATTAGCACAGGTCATATTTTACAGAATACAAGTCACTAAGGTATGAGGTACACTCAGTTATAATCAGACTGCTCAAAGAAAACTGTATAAACCTGTTTCATAAGTTGTATTAAACATCCCAGATAAACACCCTTTCGAGAACCTTAAGGGTCCTTAAGGGTTTAGAAACGCTCCATACTGTGTGCAGCATAAATATTCTGCAGATAAGTCCTGTCTCACCACTGGGATGCTGAAAATTGGCTCTAGACCTCTGAATCCTGGCCCACACTTCCACAGCTGTACCACTGAATTATGGGAACCTGAGAAATAAGAACACAACGAACAAACAGCTTTACGTTAATGAGAAGTTAAATCATAAGTATCTCTTGGCTTCTTATTGAAATATGGAGAACTGTAAAGTGTTCTGTAAAAAGAACTGTACTGTGTTTAAGGTATTGGCCTGTTAACCTGATGATCAAGTCTCAGGAGATGCCAAGCTCCCACTTATGCCCTTGAGCAAATATCTTAACCGGCAATTGTTTGTACTGTAATAGTATTATAATAAGGATGAGTGTGTCTGCTAAATGTATACATGTGGGCATGAGTTCTTTTAGCAGATGGCTTAAGGAACTGCCATAAACCTAGCAGACCAGAACCAGAAGGTCCAGGGTTCAAATCCCATTGTGCCAAACTGCCATTGCTGGGTCCTTGAACAAGGTGCTTAACTCTCAACCACTTGATTTCTAAGACGTACTTATTCATTAGATCATAATCGAATTTCCACAGTCGAGTTTCCACTTTATTCAATTGGTCACGTAAACAGCATACTGTGATTTCCCAGGTCAGTTTAAGGCCTAGATATCAGATAAAAAAAATGTAATTAAAAGGCTGGGGTTTTTTTCGGTAACTGTACAGTGTAGCTGTGCTCCTTTTGGGCTTGTTCCTTAGCTCCGTGTGCTTGCTTCTCTGGGAGGATCAGGCAACCCTAAAATTAAGTGTAGCAAAACGGCTACCAAGCACTTTCGGAAACATTCAAATGCAGTATATGATAAAGGAAAATTTGAATTCTAAACTTTGAAGTTTGCGTCACTGAAAGTAGAAATTCAATATCTGAGTCATGTAGACCCGGATCTTTCCCATTATCTGATTACTTATTGATCAGGATGCTGACAAACGGATTTGCTGCAGTTATCAGACTATAAAGTGCATGTAAATGCACTCCGTGACTAAATGTAAATGTCAAAAGCATTCAAAGGACCTATGTGTTAGTTTGTGTGTGTGACTCACTGAGTGAGTAATGGTGATATTTCTCTGAATGTTATATACATCTGGTGTTTGCGGGTGTCTCATTGTGTGTGTGTGTGTGTGTGTGCACCTGAGGCACCTGATGCCACGGTGTCTGAGTTTTGCAGCGCTGCAACTGATGACACCCAGTTGGGCTGCTGTAGACCTGAGTCACCATGGAGACCATGTGCCCGCCTCACTGTGGTCAACGGCTTCTTCTTGTTAACCGACCAGACGGCGACGATGCTGGGGACAGACACACACACTCAGGATTATCATGATTACAGTGGAGTACTCAAGTACTTGCATCCATCCTACCCCTAATTATAAAAAGGCAAAATGTGTATGCAAATTAATGGTTTCGTTTTTTTTGCAAGCAGCCTTGTTTTAATAAACAACTGATACACAGTTAATTCCTCAACAATTCAATGTGAAATATAAAGAGATCATCTGGGAAGGGACTCAAACTTTTGGAAATGTCAAATAGATAGCTAGAGGTTATTACAGTAAAAACCAGAGCAATGTTACATTTGTTAAGTAACTGGTAAAGCCCAAAAAAAGACACTGACTGCCGTACCCATCATCTCCACCTGACACCATGTGTTCCTCGTTAATGAGCTGAATACAGTCGATGGAGCTCCTGCAGAGAGACCGAGCAATTATGAGATTAAAAAAATAAACAAAACATCATTACGACCATACTGAATTAGTTACATGTAAAGTGATCACGACTCACTCGTGCCCGTTGAAGACGAGCTGTGTCTCTTCAGCAATCTTCCACACTCTGACCGTTCGATCTCGACCTCCTGATGTCACGCACCGCTCACGCCCGAGGCAGTCCAGCCCAGTGATTGCATCCTGGTGCCCAAATCTGAACAGGAACAGGACAAGGAAAGACCACTTAACGTAACATCCAGTCAAGGTCACCATAACACTGAGATAGAATTTGGTTTGGGTTTGTACTCACAGCGTTTCAACATAGGCGTTTTCAGCCACATTCCATACTTTAACCGAACGATCATGGGATGCGCTGTACAGATCGTGCGTGCCTCTCCTGAAGGCCAAACCCTAAAAGGTTTTTTTTTTAAATAAGGATAATTTATGTCAAAAAATATTTCTACAAGTCATCTACAATGCATAAATTAATATTTCATCCATTTATTTACATTCCAATTAGACTTGCCATTGTGTATAAAAATCAAACACAAAAGTGATTTTGACTGTAGAATTGATGACTGTTGGAGCTTGGTGTACTTTTGTTTTTTTCCAATTTTCCCTGAAATTACAAATCTTACATCATGAGCAATTTGGAATTAAATACATTAAATTGTGCCCACTGAACTTTATACAGTACTTTATGTGCTGCAAGTCTTAATGTAGTTCTCTGGTTAGAAACAGCATCCTCACCGATACGGCATCTCTGTGTCCTGTGAACTTGTAGAGGTGTTTACACGTAACAGCATCCCAAATCATGATCAGCTTATTCATGTCTCCTGAGGCCTGTTAAAGAGAAAGGACTTTATATGCCAGAGAACAATTTCAGAAAGAGCCTTTTAAAAGCTAATGGAAAGCAATAGACTGTGCAGGGCAAGGGAACTTTAGGGGACAACAATGAGATTTATTGACGGATTTATACAAAATTTCTGATTAGGTGTGCAAATTTGGAATTGACAGTCGGTTTGTTAATGTCCTAACAAAATGCCTGCTGCTATTGCTACATTCATGGCATGAGAAATTATGAAGTGTGTTTAAGCATTATATTTATAGCATACACTACACACACATTCACAAAGACAATCATTTGCACGTTTATAACAATAAAATAACTTGACAGACTTGATCTTCTTTCATTATACTTAATGTGAATAATGACTTGTAAGTGTTCAGGGTTTAATGCATGTAGAAATGTAATGTGGAGTAAGAAAGGTTGTGGTAGCCTACAGAACTGTGGTAGCCTAGAGGCTAAGGTACTGGAATCTGGACCTCATGGTCCAGGGTTCAAATCCCACCTCTGCCAAGCTGCCACAGTACAAGCTGTAAGTCGTTCTGGATAAGAGTGTCTGCTAAATGCCATAAATGTAAAGGCTTCACTAAAGTGATTGGATGAGTAGAATTTTAGCCTAGTGCTTTCAAAATGTTGACAGGATGGGGGAACATGTTTTATAAAAATAGGCATGAGCAATATTACATAAATTAAAAAACAAATACAAAAATTACATCAATATTTTCCGGGATTTTGTTGATAACGACTAGAAGTATTACCTTACACTGGTTTGCTCTAATTTAAATGATTTATTTGTTGCTTACAAATGACCAGTGGAACTACTAAAAGGAAATTTTAAATGTAAGCAAAACAGGTCTTAGTTGTTTGAGACACTAAACATTCAAGTAAAACCGTAGCGTATCAAACTGCAGAAAGCTTTAAAATTTCCACAACAACAGTCTCATGGTCAAGCAGAACATCAGAGTTTAACATCAGAATAAACCTTTTCTTGACAGTGCATTTCATCAATGGAAGTCCTAGGCTTCATATTCTGCATGGTGCTTAGTTTAAAGTTGGCGAAATTCTTTCTGATTTTAGTCAGTTTGCATCTGTTTTTCAAAGCCAAGCAACCTCAATTATATTATTTAGTGAAAATGTTTTAGCGAGTGACCATTGTATGTACTGTTACATGTCCACTAACCACTTCCTCCGTTAATTTCATGTACACATGATGTAAGATTGCCTGGTACGTATAGGTTTATTCTTCAGCCAAATCAAACACTAAAACACAATACATACACATGGTTACTCGTTAAAACATTTCCACAGACTAGGCTTGGTTTCCTTACCAGGTATTTTCCGTCTGAGGAGATGGCCATGCAGAGGATGTGTGCTGTATGACCGATGTGCTGATTCTCCGTTCCTTTTCTCCCTCCAGCGATTTTCTGTACTTTCTTCCCACTCTCCACCTCCCCTACACACAGGCACACAAACTATTTTCAGTACAGACACCAGACACTTATTATTAATATAGGCATATATTCATGGCAGGAGCATGTGTGACACTCAGCCCACAACTTCAGTAATGCAAAGACTCTTAATTATTTTGTTATTAAAATTCTTTTAAATGCAGGGAACAATTTTTTTGTTTAAAAGCATAAACAAAAATGTGCACTGTTTTGCACTGTTTAGACTTCAGAACTAAAAATGGAATGCCTTTTTTGTTATTGTTTGTTATATGTTATTGTTAACTATCGTGAATTGAATCAAATCATGAGCACAGCGCATCGATACACCCCCAGAAATGAATTAAAACGGCTCCTAGGTAAGACACCAGCAAGAAAGTAGAAGCATGTGAGAGACTTGCATTTGATAATAGAGCAATCTTTAGATGCAGAGAAGATGTATTTCTCATCCGTGGTGATGACCAAACAAGTGACAGACAGTTTGTGTCCTCTCAGTAACCTGATCTCAGCAGGATCTGGAGCTACAAGCTGAAAAACACAAACATAAATTAACACATTATAATCCTGACTTAAATAAACAAGGAGATAAATGGGCAATAAATAAATGGTTCAATGACCACCCAACGTATTGTGGTTTACAACATGATTACAGTATTACGGGTTAGAGAGCAGGAACTATATTAGAAAGATATTAGAAAAATAGATCAACAATCACAAACATTTAAAATAACTGTGACCAAGTTATTATTTATTGCTATATTTCAAAATAATATATCCCTTAATGTTTGGGAGCAGTGTATAAGAAGTACATTCTTAGTTGTGTGTGGACTGTACAAGCAGGGATGCAGTAGGAAACAGGACTAAACTCACCTCTTTAGCTACAGGTCTCTGTAGTTTGCCTTTCTGCTCCAGCTGTGAAAAAGGTAACGATACCGAAACATCAGAAATGTATAACACTGTAGCACAAAATCACAAAAACAGACAAAAGCCCATACCACATCCTCCTGTAAACGTCCAGCAATCAGGTCTGATTCAAACTGCTCATCCTCCACCTTCTTCTCCTCTGCAATCACCAAAACAGATCAAGTTATACTATGAATTTCCCTTTAAACATTGACCTGAAGTAAGGATATGCCAATCCCTTTTTAGGATACATTACTGATACTACCATCACTGGCCACTTTATTAGATACAGCTGTTTAACTGCTTGTTTACTTAACCATCTAATAGGCCAATAAAAATGCAGCAAATCGCAAGTCAGTGCATTGAGGCATGAGCAACATAAACTACTGAAGTTCCAGCTGACCAGAAAGGGTAGAAAGGTCATTTAAGTTACTTTGAATGTGGCATGGTTGAGAAACTGGGATTTTCACACACATCCGTCAGATAAGAAGAAAAAAAAATTAAATATAAAGTGCAATAAACTGGGCGAAAATGCCTTGTTGATGCCAGAGGAGAATGGCCAGACTGGTTCAAGGTGACAGAAAGGCAACAACAACTCAAATAACCAATCGTTACAAGCGAGGTATGCAGAACAGAACATCTGAATACACAACACATTAAACAGCAGATTCATCATGGATGTGCAGCGGACAAATCTACAGCAACCTTGTAATGATATAATGTCAATATGGACCAAAATTTCAGAGTAACAATTCCAGCACCTTGAATCTATGACACGAAGAACTGAGGCAGTTCTGAAGGCAAAAGGGGGTCCAGTCTGTTACTACAGTAGTAATATAGTGCCCACTGAGTGCATACTGATGTCAGCTTTATAACTTAAAGCCTTAAGTATTAAATTGAATCTAAATTCACCTTCTTCCCTCAGCTGCTCCAGGTAAAGTTTAGCTAGGCGCAGCTTCTTCTCCTGTGGTGTCTCTTCAATCTCATCATCCTCCTCATCCTCCTTACGCTTTCTATTTTGCATCCCATCACTGTGCACAACACATACAACAAACATTTAGAAAAGAAAGAAAGACAGATTTCCACGCACAGTTATTCTGTAGTGTACAGATGAGATAATCCTGGCACCCTAGACCAAATTACATGCCTATGTTACACATCATACATTTTGTTCTAACTGCTTCCCTGTGACTGGAAATGACGATGAAAGGTCATTTTACTTAATACTATATGGAAACTGTGCTTAAATAACTCAACAATAATTCGCTAGCCTACCACTGCAGTGGTCCGAGTTTGAAATCTGGTTGTGTCAAGTCAAAAAGAGGACGGGCCAGACAGGGGAGTGTCCCGTTCAAAATACATTGGCATCCACTACATAATTAACCAGTATACATAACAGAACCAATAGCACAGAAAGTAATACAATGAATAAATGCAGTATAAAAAAGATGCTCACTTTTCATTTTCTGAATCGCTGGAAATTTCTTCATTCAGACGTTTGTTGAGCTTCTTTGATCTTCCTTTTCCTGTTTGGGTATCAGCCTAAAGCAAAGATTACATCAGTCTATGATAAAGAAAGTCACTGTAAAATCTGATCAAAGCAAATATTTAAAACACCATTCAGAGCACAAAATTATCATTATAAAATCTCAGCACAGTAGCCTAGTAAGCATATACTTTGTAGATTAGATGCTAAATGTGCCAGGATGCACAAAAGCATACCAGCCATAACATTAAAACCTCCTGTGCCGGTCCTCCTCGTGCAACCAACCCTCCACAAGATCTCTGAGGGTGAACAATGGTATATGGCACCAGGACATTGGCTGCAGATCCTTTAAGCTATATAAGCTTTGAGGTGAGACATCCAGGGCCTGAATTTGACTGTACAGGACATCTCACAGATGCTAGAACGAACTGAGGTCTGGAACACTGAGGCCAAGTCAACACTTTGAACTCTTGTCATGTTGTTCATCCCTGAACAGATTTTGCAGTGTGGTAGGAGGGCACATTACCCTGCTGAAAGAGCCCACTTGCTTTAGAGAACGCAGTTTCCACGAATGTGGTTCCTTAATTGCAGGAGCACTGCAGGAGCCTAGAAGGCAAGGTACTAGACTTTGGACCT
>JAUZSU010012202.1:0-11089 GCA_034780255.1 Parotocinclus maculicauda
TCAATAGGGAAACCCATCCTCATTTGGGTGATAACGGCATTAAATACTGTAACTGTCTGTGTAGTTATAGTATGTGTATATGTGTGTATATGGAAACACACACACACACACACACACACACACTGAACCATTTTGTAGTTATAAAAATCTAAGAATAAAATATATCTAAATGACTGCAAAGTGCATTGAGTTCTAAGGGCTGTTACCAGCTGTATTGGACTTGGCTACAGAACAAAAAAGTTTTTGTGGATGGTTTCACTGATGGTTTGAAAGCTTTTTTAAAAAGGGCTCTGGGTCTTTTAGAAGGCTTTAACTATCCCACAGAGTACTGTTCTGAGCATTATTAAGACATGGAATTTGTATGGCTCCACCAGAATTCTGCCTATATTAGGCCAACCCTACTAAGCGTATAACTAAATACAGGATATTGATAAGGGAAGCTACCAAGAACTTAATTGCTAATTTAAAGTACCTACAAGATCAGTCTGTGCATGTGAGAATAAACACAAGCTGAACACATATTTGTCCTGTGTGGACTAGGCAGTTGCTCAGCACTGAAAGGAAAATAGATGCTGCAAATTCACCCTAAATCTTGAGGAAAACCTGCAACCCTCTGTTGAACAATCAAAGTATGCAATTGTGTGTGTGAAATTGGTAATGACATATACAAAGACACTGACGGCTCTGTCACCTATATAGGTGGCTCATTAAATCAGGGGACTGATCACTTTTTATGAAGTTTCAGAACATCTGGCATTTTTTACTAATTATTTGAAAGTTTGTAAATAAAGCTGTTTTAACAAGATAAAAAAATTGTGTCTTTTTCAAAGAGGCATGATGAGTTTCTATAGGTACTTCAGGTGATATATTTTTTTTCATAACAAATAAGTTAACCTAACTTTCTATTTAGTGACGTCAAGTGCAGCAAGCTAAGTTAACAACAATCTAGAGCCATCTGGTGGTAAAATGTTGAATCGGCATGTCCATCCAAGTTCTGCTAAATCTGCACTCAGGTCCATTTTCTAATCTATACGCTTGACTCTTCAGTAAGCCACATATTTCCTGAAAAGTTACAACGAGAAACCAAACAAATAATAAATCAAATAAAACCTTATCTAAAATCTAACTTAGTGGTACAAATGAGTACAGCAAAAGTAGTTTACATGGAAGAGTTGCAGCTAAAGAGTCATGGGTCAGAAGAAATAAGAAAGGCTTGAACTTGTATTGACTTGAAATGAAATGCTTCTTTCAAAGTGATCCACAGAGATGTCTGGACTGATAAATTTAAGGTGCATTGTTATGGTCCTGAGAGGTGTCTGTGAAGATCTGGTGAGAAACACAACAGTGGCAGCATCTACTACCATTAACCATTAATAGCAATGGCGTAATGGTGTGCAGAGCCTTTTCAGCTGCTGACACTGATGAGCTGCTTATGTGCAAAGAAGATACTGCAGAAAGACTTTTGCACAAATTTTAAAAGTTTTCTAAAAAGGAACAATTACTATTCACTTATTTCCAACAAGATAATGCTCCTGTCTACACTGTAAAAAAACATAGAGAAGTGGCTTGAGAACTACTCCATCAGGCTAATGTTTGGACATTTTAAGAGCTAAGACTTGAGCCCTATAGAGAATATTTGGTCACAAATTAACTTGAAGACAATATTTAGCTACTCTTCAACAGTTTAAAGCGATTATTGTTGAGCGTAAAATCACTGATTCTTTATTCTTTAAAAAGAGTCCTCAAATTTACCCGCATGCCTTAAACATTTAAGTAAAGCAAAGGGAAGCCTAATTGACAAGGTACTGGACTCTGGACCTGATGGCCCTGAGCAAGGCCCTTAACCCACGATTGTCTGAATTGTACGACTGTACAAGATGTAGGTCTAAATGCCACAAATGTAAATGTAAATGAAAGGATATCCCATACTAGGTTAATTCTTTTTATTTCTTAATTCTTACTCATTTCCTGACCAGTTATTTCTTGTTGACCAATAAAATACTATTTTGCAGTTTGGCACATTTACTACAGTATAGTGAATGAATTTGTCTTTATTCCCTTACAGCAGTATCAAGCCAGATAAAGGTACCGGAACTGAAACAGTTAAATGAGTGCACAGTTCTCATTTGGTGTTTCACTTTATCTTTTTACATGATCTGAACACAAAGAGTTTTCCCACACAACAAAAGCAACACTCAACAAGTATTTTTATAATTGTCAGTAATTAAGCAAAGAACCTCTAACGCTAATGTGCTTAAAATTGTAGAGATGACAATAAGGCCATCTACTGGCTAACATAAGAACTGCCCAGATAATAAGGCTAAAAAAGTCCATCCCACGAGAAAAACAAGAAAGATGTCATTAAAGATTGACGCTTGAAAAATAAGCACAATATCTCAAAATAATGTTCTAACATATAATACTATTTGTTTCAGCTTGACAAAAATGTAAATGTTCCTTCATTAAGTTTACATTTGTATTTTGAATTCTTACAATATATCAAT
The DNA here is from genome assembly GCA_034780255.1 of Parotocinclus maculicauda. Taxonomy (NCBI): domain Eukaryota; kingdom Metazoa; phylum Chordata; class Actinopteri; order Siluriformes; family Loricariidae; genus Parotocinclus; species Parotocinclus maculicauda. Next base: position 2,505 of record JAUZSU010012202.1, read on the forward strand.
GAAAAACAATTTATATTTAAATTCTTATTCAAATATACACTAACTAATAAACAATAATCAAATAAGCATCAGATTTAAGATATTATACATAATTATCACAGTAATCGTCACCTAGAACTATATGGTCTTACATTAAACAAAATTGGCTTCACATAAGACAATATAAACCTTCTTTCCACAATAATTCATATGCAAGTAAAAGATTATTTTCAGTTTCTTAATAATTGGCTGATTTGCATAATAGATCAGGTAACACAGATATGGTGATCTGTACATGGAAAATTATTTCTATAAATACTGGGGACACTCCAGTTATTTCTATATTGTATTTCTCCAATTTCATTTATACTGCTCCCAAAAATGAGGTGATAAATTATTTTGAAATAAGCTGTGTAATTTGTAAAATAGCATAATGTATGATAAATGATTCATCACATCCCTCAGCACCTTATGGCACCTTTAATCTACTTTTCCACACTCTAAAAGTAAATACACACAACTTTAAAAGTGCAAAATATATACTTAATTTTAAGAAACTTGATTGGTGATAACATTTTTTCTAAAAGCGACATATATGCCAAAAACATATTAGAAATGTTGATCCATTAAAACTGGATTTCCCATATGTTAATGTACTTATTATAACATTTCATCAAAATGATGATGATCTTATGATGATCTAACAAAATTACACCATACAGGGAACCTTGTTTTAAACCATCTAGGAACTTTGTTTAAAAACCTATAAGAAAAGCTCTTTTTCATATTGTTCATTTGTGCATGCATACTGAGAAAAATACATATACCTTCAAAGAGAATTATGTAAAACATCTGAATTATATCTACAGTTTATAAAACATATATTTTATACCACAACATGGTTAATATCCATCATCAGTGCAATCAATTTGTAAACAAAAAAACAGCTGGACATATAAGTGGGGAACATACAGTACTGTGCAAAACTCTTAGGACACCATTAGAGTTGATGTTTTAGCAATAGTATAATGACCTTATGTAACACATTGTCAACATTTTGAAATTCTAATATTTGTTTTAGCATATCCTTAGCCTTTTCACCCTGTTCCCCTGCTGAAAAAGTGCTGCTGCCGAAAATACCTTTCCTAATCAAGCTTCTCTAGACTTGGTATCCTGATGATGCTGCCAGATGCTGTTATTGCTCAAGTGTAATGCAAGGTCACACTAAACACTTTATATGCCACTGTAGCCTGTAGACGCTGTTTTTTTCTAACCTAATGGTGGCTTTTACATGGACTACAAAGACTTTTACATAGTACTGAATATAACCTCTAGTTACAGGAAACTAGAGGTTTTGCAAAATTAATACTGAAATCTATAAACAGAAAATCGAATGCACTCTAAGAGGAACTGATAACAGTGGAAAAAATCCCTCAGCACTCTGAAAAGAAAAGACTCATGAGTGAAAACAAAGGCTTCCCTATTCCCCCTCACCCGCTTTTTCATTCAACAGATCCTCTTTGCGTAACAAAAAAAAAAAACGTGGGCGAGAAGTAATGGCCAGGAGAATATGCCCTTTCCAGATCAATACACTGAGAACACACATTGTGTCGACACAATATAGTAGAAGGCATTTGATTCACCCCGTACACTCATTGGTGGTATTACATTCCAGTGGTGTATTATATTCTAAACCGCAGTTTAACAGCAGTGACAATGCAACAGATAAGGAAGTTAGTGGACTGAATGAGATGCTGCCATGGCATTACTGTATAAAATTAACTTTCATGGCAAAGAAATATGTATTTCGTGTGTGTGCTGCATATAAGTCTTAAATCCTGACTTAAAATTCCTGTGTTTGCCTTCAGAAGATATAGAACATATAGATTCTAACTGCAATGTTCATTATATATCCTGTATATTCAATTGCACACATGCATTATTGTATTTGACAGTTCAACTGACTTGATCCTAGAAATGCAGAGCAATACAACACACTTATTTCTGCCTTCCTATGTGCCACACAGGTGCTTTTTCTAGACATTAACTCGCGCATACCACATCCATGATAATTCAGATTGTAGTAGTAAGAAATTAACCTGTGTGAAACTGAAATGTCTGGCACGGTTTGGGCTTTCAGATGACCCCTGGTGCTTCTCTATTGGTGCCTAATAAATCAAACCGAAATGCTTCCAAAGAACACAGCTGAGATCACACACTAACGTTCTGACTCACTACTGGCAGTGTTTTTATACACCAAGGCAATATCATTATTTTTGTCCAGTGAGGGCTTCAAATATTCAGATGCAGGATTCCTGTTGAATGCTTTGATTAGTCTGGAGCGATAGTGATCCCCTGCCAGGAAGTAGAGGATCGGATCTAAGCAACTGTTGGCACTGGCTAATGGCCGTGTAACTTTGTAGGTGAAATTGACAATGTTGAGGATCCAGCAGTCAGCCTCCAGAACACGGTAGGTATAGTACAGTGTGCGTGTAATGTGAAACGGGACGAAGGAAACAGCGAATACGACCAGCACGATAATGATGAGTTTGATGGACTTCCCCCTAGAATTCTTCTTCCTCTGGCTGGTACTAATCTGTCTGGGACGACAGAGTGTTCGTGCCATCAGACAATAACACACCATTATGACGAGGAAGGGCACACCGAAAAGCAAACTCATCACAACTGAGCTATAATTCACGTAATTCTCAAAATCAGCTGGGCTGCTTGTGTCATGACACAGCGTGTCGTTATCTCTTTGGCTAGTGGTGACAAAAATTAGGTTGGGTACTAAGAATGCAATTACCGCCGCCCATACCAGGCCACAGACCATGTGTGCATACCGTGGCTTGGCTAGAGATAGTGAACGGATTGGGTGACAAACACCCATATAGCGGTGCACGCTGATGCACGTGAGTAAGAGGATACTACAGTACAGGTTGGTATAAAAAAGGAAACGCACCACCTTGCAAAGAGCCACACCGAATGGCCAATGGCTGCGATTGGCGTAGTAGTAGATGAGCATGGGCAGAGATAGCACATACAGCGTGTCCGACACCGCTAAATGGAACATGTACACTGTGCTGGCATTCCATGGGCGCATCTTATTCAGGAACATCCACAGAGCCACAGAGTTGAGCAGCAATCCCAGCACACACACAATTGTGTATGATACAGGTAGCAGGATGTACTTGAACTCCTCATCAAAGCGGCAGATGTTAGAGAACTTCTCAGGATACACTGGCATCAATGTTGTGACCAAAACAGAAACATTTGTTGAGCTGGGGTCACCAAGTAGTGAGGACATTTTTTGGCTGAAAACAGAATGTAAACATCAAAAACATGAAAAGTTATAATTAGTTTGCATTACAACGCAATGCTATTCAGTTTAGCTGATATTAGCTGAGACATGCAACTCCATATCTCACGTCCCACACATGCTAAATGAAAAGCCTCATGCTAAATAAAAGACTCTCTTAACTCCAGACCTTGTGTGTGGACACCTTAACAGCCAATCAACACTGTGGCTCTAAATGTAGAGGCTTGAGTTTAAGAACAGGAAGTCCGTCATGTGTGTATGTAAGCAAATAACTACATTACCAGTTGTGTGCTTGCTTGATCGTTAGTTTACATTTGTACAAAACACTGTAGTAACTGGTGATGCGTTCAGAGATTTTTTTGTCCAAGTTACTGTTTATTAGTAACAAGTTGTAAATTGTGATCATATGCTTGTGCCTGTTATATTTGTTTATTTGTATAACAAATAGCATTTCTATTGGCATCGCTATTTTGTTATATCTATGCATAAGGGAACTGCTATATATATACAGTTGTGCTCATAAGTCTACATACCTTGACAGAATTTGTCATTTTTTGGCTGTTGTTCAGAGAATATAAATGATAATAAAAAAACTGTTCTGCCCTTTTTGAAATCACAATGACAATATAGTTTCAAGGTAGTGGCAATTTAGTGTAATCAATTAACCTACAGCATATATTTGGAATGTGCGAGGAAACCAGAGTACCCAGAGTTTTCTTCCAAGCATTTTTTCTGGAGAACAAGCCGACTTTTCTTGTAAAAATACCTTTTACAGTTTACATTACAGAGACATAGCAAAACTATTTGACTATGGTGATGGTCTAATCAATGTTCATTTCGGTCAACAGACATGTCACAGAATATTATTCTGTCATTTAACATCGCATACCTGTACTGTATGACAAACATTCTCTGTAATATTCAGATAAAACAATCTGTCTGTATGTCTGTCTGTCTATCAAGCTATACAAATGTGTGATGTTGATTTGCATAAAACTAGAGACAAAATGCCTTAAAGCCCTTTACCGCGTAATGATTCGTGTCACTTGTAAAGTCTCTGATAATAAGGACGTCAGCATCCACTAATAAATAAACTAATTGGGCATTATGAAACACTATAATATTTTGTTATATAAATCATTATTTCTAACTCTGAGGCTGTAATAACCTATTTTTTTAGTAGTACATGCTTATATCATGCATATATTATTATATCACCAAACAGTCACTGACTCCATTAATAGGTTATAAAATGATTGTTGTTATTTTATTACACGTGTATTCAAAACAACGTATGGCTAGGGTGTTTTCTTCACCTTAAGCCTGCTAACTGGATTTCCAATTTTAAAATAACAGCCGCACATTGTACAATCCGTCGTAGAATAAATTTCTAAAGTAAAACACCGAACAGTTTCACCAAACAAGTCGCAGTGATTCCAGGGGTGCAATGAAAAACAAGTTTCTATCTAGCCAGTAAAGTAGGCATGCAGAACGTACAGAAATGTTTCAATGTCGTTTCAAATGTATAGTACAAATTTTCACGCACATGCTCTATAACCATCATATTTTACGCGCCTTAAAATTTCTCACCCATTTAGAGAAAAAGTTTTACTGAACCAACACACTAAACGCTATATTTCTTAAGAGCAACTGGACGGGTAAAGTCATAGGCAGAAAGAAAATATACATTATTCCACATATACATTGCACTGAAAATACAGACAGATATATTCTAACACTCAGACAGACATATAAAGTGAAATAATACAAACCGTTGTGTGGTCCGGATGAAGAAGGAATAAACGTGTGAGATAATCGAGAGAAGTGAGACACTAGTTACCACTGCTCGTGTAGTGTGTGGCCACACCCACAGACGGTCTCCTCTATTACACCGTGAATACACTCAAACTGTGTAGTCCATTCACAACCTACTTACAGCTCCCAAGGAATTCACAGTTTTATTTACTTGGTTTACATTCAAGCTTTTATTTGTTTTCCTGTAATATCGCGTAATTCCTGTATTTATCATAATGCCATATGTTTACACGAGATAACAATGCGCGTGCCTGCTCTTCCAAAAAAGTAGGCTGGCTACTCCTCTACAAATACCGGAATAGCACTGTCCTAAACACTGTCTGCTCGTCTTTTAGTCGAGTCTTTTCATTTAGAGAATCAACATGATTTGGAAAGGGGTGTAAGGGCTGTAAGCAGGGGCAAGTGCCTTTGTGACAACAAGTTTTTATCCCCTACGACCCGCCTAAATATGGAGTGAGATACATCACTTTCCCAACACATAGCAACACTGCATACATAAACTTGAGTAATATGTAACATTATGTAACATTAACTATTTCCTCTTAATGCTTTGAATGTATGTTTAGGTATGAAGTAATTGGACTCCTTAGTAAAGTTACTAACTCCAGCATAAAAACACCACCATCTCTAATAGCCTAAAGCAAACTACTGGTATACAAAAGATTTTGAGAATGGGATAGTAATTTTAGGAGAACAAAGTAGTAACAGCCTATTTTAAGATTAGGTGAAATATTTCCAAAAATAAGTTGTGCTATTACTAGAATAAAATGGTAGTATTTTGAGAATATAGCTATTGATAGAAAAAAAACAGTTGTTTTGTGTTAAAATGAGGATTGTTGTTAATTTGGTACAGTAATTCTTTAGTATGCAGTATGCAGTCTTCTGGCATACCAGCACCACATTGTAATTAGTATTAGAACTGTAAAATGACTGTGTAAAAAAAGTTTATTTAGAAGGGTTAGTAGAAGTGGTTGCATACCGCACACAAAACAGAGGTTTTAAAACAAACTGGAACAAAATACCACATGAAATGGTTCGGCAATTTTTTTCAGATGATTCGTTAGAGTTTTGTATCCTCAAAACCTTTTTGTCTTGTAAAAAATGTGTAATAGTAAACTTGCAAACATATGTAACATTTAGATTCATTTCATGCAGAAAACATGTTAACCATATTTGTTTCATATGAAGAATCAACACAATGTGTAATTTGAACAGGTGTGTCCAAACTTTGCACAAGACTGTATAAATATATTTGTAGTGTGCTTATTCCTACAGCTGTCTCCCTAAACAGTAAATTAGCACAAACCTTTCCATAACTGATACTGTATCACTGTTTTAAAGCAAACATGTTGCGAACATCATATTAGTTAGAACTGGTTACAACAACAGACATACTTTGAAGGCTGGCTAATGTTTATTTTGCTTAATGTTTAATGAGATTTACTCTGATATTTTTTTCTTGAGCTAATATTAGTTTTTTAAAGTCCTGCCCTGGGAAAATATAGAAAACTGGAACAAACAATGTCATAATTATGCCAAAGTCATAATGCATGACCCACATTTATGAATTGTTATTTGCTTGTTTTTTTTTTATTTTATATATTCCAGCCTTAATTGAGACCCACACCTACCTAGGTCAGTGTGGTAGTGGGGATAGCATAGTAGACATGAACATGTGATTTTTTACATATAAACTAAAGTAAATAACCAAGAAACAGAGTTAAAATAATGTGTTTTGGTGTCTTTTAGTGTTTCTAAATGTCTTTATTAAAAAAAGCTTAAAATAAATTAAATTACTAATAATAAATAAAGTAATTATAAACTGTCACATACATTGACTAATGATCACTTTATTTGGCACACCTACTTGATCCTACACTCACTGTCCATTTCATCAGTTCCACTTAACATATAAAAACACTTTCTAGTTTACAATTGTAGTGTACAATTACAGATCATGCATGTAATCCATTTGAACCCCCACAGGACCGGCACAGATCAGGCATTATTTGGATGGCGGATCATTCTCAGCATTGCAGTGTACACTAACTCACTCCATCACTGGATCCACACCAGTTGCATACTGCTCTAACAGATTGACAGAGGAAGCAATTTCCACTGCTCTTCATTCTGCTCTTACACACCTCGACTACAAAAACACCCAGTTGCTGTTAATTGATTTCAGCTCCGCCTTCAACACAGTCAATCCCACCTGGCTGGTGTCCAATCTAGGTAAAATGGGAAGTAGCACCCCCATGTGTAACTAGGTCTTAGATCTCTTAACAAACAGACCCCGGTCAGTGAGTCTGGGCAGGTAAATATCATCCAGCATCAATCTGAACACTGGTGTGCCACAAAGGTGTGTATTGAGTCATCTGCTCTTCTCCCTGTAACTGCCTCTACGTAACTCCAACATCATCATCACGTTTGCAGATGACACCATGATGAAACTGCCTACAGGTCCAGCACCTGAAATCATGGTGTTCCTACAATACCTTCTCCTTCACCACTGGACTAAAAGACCAAAGAGCTCATTGTAGAATACAGGAACACCAAACACAAACACACTCCTGTCCAGATAAATGGAGCTGAAGTAGAACTGAAGTAGTAGGAATTTATTCAGTATATAACATTTCAATATTAGATTCCCATATACCAATATATTCCTCATGTATATTGTACATAGACCCACACTATATACCCACAATATTTATTAACTCTTGTTACATGCATGTGTGCTTTGTTTGTGTTTTCTGTGCTCTTCTGTTTTTCTTTATTGCAAGTGTCTCACTGAGCTAATTAGCCCGATGCTGCATGGCCAATTCTCTGCTCTGATGAAGATCACTTGCTGGTGGTAACTGCCAATCCTTCACGGAGCTGAGGGTTTGCGTGTCTTACAATATAAAGCCCCCAGGAGAGAGCAGCTTGGGGATAGCAGCATAGATCAGAGAGAGCATTTCAGACTCAAGAGTTGGAGTGAGTGTGTATTGTGTGAATTTGTGACTCAGTTGGTTGTGAAGTGTTTGTGGGGAGTTAGGCTGTGCAAATTAGTGTTAGTGCAAAAGGATTTTTATACACTGCAATGTTTTTACAGTGCAAAGTGCAAAGTTTTTACTGCAATGTTGGCTATGTGAAACAGAATATTAATGTCCTAAACTGGGTCACTGTATCACTGCATAAATAACTTAAACCTAAATGACATTAGGCAGAAGGCAAAAAAGGAAAGACAAGCTTTGGAATGACTCCATTACTGTTCCGCTGCAACAGCTGCCTTTTACTATCTTTTCAGAGCCAAAAAAAAGTAACTGGTGTAACTGGACTCCGTGGGGGCAGACTCGAAAGCTCTTCTGCCTCATGTCACTGTCATGCCTGTGTTTGTTAATAAACAAAAATAAATTTTTGTAGAGCCCAATACACACCATTAATCACAAATGTCCAGTTTCAAGCTGAAAATAATAAACATAATTTAGAA
>JAUZSU010012213.1:0-11087 GCA_034780255.1 Parotocinclus maculicauda
GGTCCGATTAAGCGGAATTTTGGTCCAAATAAGCAAATAACATTACACGTATATAATAGGATTTGTTTCGGTACTTGAGGATTTGGTCCGAATAAGCGGCTGGTCCCATTAACTAGTGATCCAATTAACCGGATTCGACTGTATTAATTAAAACATTTACAGTACTGCACTATGCAAACATTTTTTTTTTTCAATCTTAGCTTTTACAAAATTTTAAACTCTTCACCAAAAACAAACAAAAAAAAAAAAACATTGTAGCCTTATAAAAATATAATTCTCTTTCCTGTCAGCAGGAGCTGCAAGGATTCCCTCTCACTATTTGTCATTCAGACGTTCACTGGATGTACATGCGACTGATTTTTATTTTCTGTTATAATTCTTAAGACCTCAAACGTTGATGGATGTTAAACTGCGCATGCCTGTGTATAAAGTGCATCCCTAGTGTAATATTAAATAAGATCAAATTCACAGCACATTTTAAACAAAATTAAATCAATGCCTGCTTTTTTGTGAGAATGGAGATGGGGTTTTGTTTCCCTTTGTCATAATGTACATTTACAACCTTTTCCAAGTCTAGGTAATTATTCTCCAATGACTCCCCAGAACGTGTGAACCCTGTCAAATCAGAACGAGCAATGCTTTTCTAAAAGGAAACAAGGAACTGTAGACATGCCCACCATATTGTTGCGATTGGGTCCTGGCCGCTCTCCATCCAGCCTTGTGGGCATTTTTAGGCCACCATACTTCTTCCAGTATGTCCAACAGGAGGCGCACAGTCTGCATTGCATGTTGGAAGGACCCCATGAATACCACTGATAAGAACTGGTGGCTGCACAATAAAAAATAAAAAAAATCACAGGGACAGAAAGTTGAGCAAGCATTTTCATGTACAAACTAAGCATACAAAGGTAATGCGTGGAGACTGTCACAGTGCAGAACAAATGTGTGAATGTGTGAGAGACTGACTGTAGCAGCTCTCGCAGGCTCGGCCCAGTCCTACTGGTTGACTTGTTGCCCCCGGTACTGCCCCCGGTACTGCCCCCGGTACTGCCCCCGGTACTGCCCCAGCACCGTTTACCATCCCTGGCTTCACACTGTTCACACTTAGCTGGTTTGGATTGGGCTTGTTACTGTAAATAAAGAGCATAAGAGTCATAAGAACATCTAATCAAAGAGCGATTCATCCACAGCTTCTGAATTCAAAGTTTGACTTCGTTATCCCATCAAGTACTCACTAATTAGGGATGTAGACCTGCTTGAGTTTGCTCTCTGCTTCTGCTGCTTTTAACCGTTTCTGCATCAAACAGATGAGGCAGGATGTTACTTGCTAATCTTTATTCTCCACCAGTGTGTTAGAGGTATTCTGACAGTCACCATACCTGCTGAACGTATCGGTCAGTGGTTTTCCACATGTAGTAATACTCAATTATGCTAGTCAGGGACTTCCAAGGGAGCTAAAATTAACCAGAGATGTTGCTTTATCACTGTTCAATCACATTTGTTACAAACGTTAGACTCTTAGACAAATACATTACTAAACATAGTGTGAAACAAGAGACGGTTTAACATGATGGTTAACACACAGTGCAAATCTAAAAGGAAGAAATCTTAAGTCCTTTTTTCTGGTTTTGTAAGAGGGTGTGCCCAAGATTTTCCATGAGTGGCTCCACACTGACGCCGAGCTGAGCCATTTGGGTTTGGTCCCTAAGCTGCAGCACAACATGTACACTCAATCACCAGCAGATGGCAGAATGTAACATGTTCTTGCTATACGTACTTAACTAGAGAGGTTTATAAATATACAAGCATCATACAAAGCATTCAATAGGTTACGTTTGTAAAGAAGTTTAATATTTTAGTTACAGTTTTCCTTTGTTTCTCTGTCTTAATCCCTCACATTTTATCCATATATTCTTTTAAAATTTTTCTATGGTCTATACTCACAAAGTCCTGCTGGATATCAGTAAAGTCTTTTCCATATTTCTCAAGTGCCTCCTCAAAAAGGTTGGCCTCTGAGGCACTCCACTCCTCCATCTCATCTCTGCAGAGCACTGGGCCACCCTGAGGCACCAAAGCTGCGATAGCCCGTGTCATGTCATAGCCGTTCTTATGCAGTGTGTCCATAGCATGGAACTGACGAGGACAATGGGGGATAAATATAGTCAATATTTTTAATTAAACAGAACTGTCATGTTATTTGATGATGGTCTTTACATTAATTTGCTACAGAAAAGCAAGTATTAACAGTTTTAAGTAATTACTGAATGTTGGTGCAGTTATTTATATCTAATAATATTCAAAACACTTAAAAAGTTTCAAAACTCATAATCAACTAGACAATGTGCAAATCTCAGGTCCTCTCGTCTGACACCTAATTAGATACCTGAACTCTGAACATAGAATAGAAATTAACGATAAAATTTGTGGTTTTTTTTCTTGGCCCACTATGATTGTTATTGTGTTGTTGCAGTCTAGTATAGTGCGTTTTGTTTCTTCTGCCCAGCTGGTCACCTTAACAGTCAATCAGTGCTTTGGATCCATGAGCAGAGGCAAGCGTCCATCATTCACTTGACAGTTCACTACCTCACTGGTCGAGCTCATTAGCCATGAATGGATTAGAGACTATACCAACCTGGCTGATTCTTTAGAGACCTTTTTTTGTGCAGATTACTTCTGTTTGAATATATGACTTTCTACTACCGCTATCTGTAACAAGCTGTAAATGACATTCTGAGTGTATGTGCCTGTCCACTACCTGTATATTCTCTCCAAGCTAGAACCACTGTATATAAACTGGTTCACATTCACTGGCAGAGTCTGCTTTGTTGTGTTGTTCACAATACTGTCTGTCAATGCATTTTTGGCAATGCATCAAACAATTCTCAGCCATTTCACAAAATCATTTATGTTTTCAGCAGTTTATTTACATTACAGTAGACTAAAATACTATGTAAAAAAATGTATGCTAATGTCAGTGCAATGCCCGTTCGGTCAATGCTTCAGTTTGTTATCTGCCAAATTACACAATTTCACCTAGACAAACCTCTTCACACAAACTATTGCTTGCGCACACATTCTCTCTGAACTCACAAATATTTATTCTAGCTCAAAACACAACATAAACATTATTTACCTCACAATTAACTACTAAATGAAACCATAGGGGAAGGTGTAGAGAGGCAAAAATCCATTAAAAATGCAACCGACTTCATTTATTTTCCCAGTTGGCATTCGTTATAAGAGATTATTAGGGGCTCAGGGTGGGAAAATGGGTATTAAAATACCCCATAAGTTACAGTGCGAATTAATAGAACAGGAGTTCAGATAGTGAGGTTTGATTGCATTTAACAAATTGCATGATGAAGTCATTAAATATTATAACGTCATTTCAATAATAGGTATATTTTGAGAGTCCATAAACGTGGCCTTCTTCACATAACATTGATGATACAGGGTCTTAAGATAAGGACAGATTGAATTTATGATCAGTTGCAGATTTTGCACTTGACTAGTTAAAATGATGCATGTTTGTCCTTATCCAAGTCACTTTAATAACATTTTTAACAATAAACACTATTACCATGGTGTCATGTAAAAAGGTACAGTAGTTGCGTGTTCTAAATGTCAAACATAAATATTGTAAAGATAATTACACAAACATGGTAAATTGTGAATTGTTTTTTCAGGTCAGTCATTCGTGTAGTAGTTAGTGTGTCTCCAAGTTTTCAATGTTCCTCAGGTCCTGTGCTGTATGTTTTAAAAAGATGTATGCAGAAGGTGGCTGGGGTGAACAGCTCATCTACTCCTATTCTGAGCCTGGAAGCGCTACTCGTCTGTAACACACTTTTGTCTCTGAACACGGTGTACAATTGGCTCTTCGTGAATTCAAGGTTGCATTTGAAAGATATTTTTTAAGACAGAACTGTACTAGTATCCTACCTAAAAATAAAAAAATATATATAATAAAAATATCTATGTTCTACTAAGCTCCAAGCTAAGCTGTGCTATACTAGTTGTGTTTTGACATAGGTGACACGAGAAAGCTTTTCACATGACTGTCTTAAGTGTGAAGTACTGCTGAAGCAGGATGTAGCATGTGGTGAGAGAGTAAGCGAGTGTAGGTGGTACTGTACCAGGGTGATGTCTCTAGAGGCAGCTGCAGCGCTCATGTGTAGACTGGGCTGCCGAACCGAACTACTGCAGTCGAGAGCCCGTGCAAACGTCCCCACAGATCTATTAGATGGGAGTGAGAAAGAGAACATGATGACAAATAAGTACTAAATCTTAATGTTAAATAGCAGCTCCCTCTTCATCACTAATAATATATATACATTTTTTTAAATTAGAAATCGATTTCTGAGACAATTCTCATCTTATTTGGTATTCTACATGACCACCTTTCCACTGGAAAAAAAAAAACTTGCCCTCGATCCAATAAGGTGGCTATGTGCCAGACCTAAAAGATAGGCCCCCTCACCCATTACTTGCTGGGGTATTCAGATATGTCCTTTTTCTTTTTGCTTCTGAAATAAAAGGGTGTCCTCTGACTTGACTCAAATTGCATATAGTAAACCGTGTTTTCCCCACTATGACGACTTGCAATGCTTTGAACCATTTACGAAGACTTAAGATTTCACAAATTCATAATTAATACATTAGGCATTTCGAAAAAAAAATGTCCTGCAAAGATTATAGAAAGCAATACCAAATATTCCTTTAAAAAAGACACTTCAGTTATATTTTTATTGTTTAAATAGTTCTAGGTGTCTTACAATATTGCAATTGTGAATCAGAAGGACCATTTTTAAAATCCCACATTTGACAAGCTGCTAGTGTTCGATTACTGAGAAAGACCCTTAACCCACAGCTGACTGGATTGTACAACTGTATTAACTACGAAATGACAACGTCATTATTTTAGAGCAGAAACCTCCTCAGCACTTACCGAGCCACTACAAGGAATTGGTCAATCTGTTTCTCAGTGAGAGGGCTTTTGGGGTCCCACACTTTGTCCTCCAGTTTGGTCTGCTCTCGGTCATCGACTTCCCCTGAAATTCCAAATACCACAAAACATAGCAGGACCAATTTAAGCCTTCCAGCTGTGCATGGGCATCAACAGATGAGAGCACTTTGGAATCTGTATCACATCAGGAACATCACAAAGTTGAGATTCCAGATTAACAAAAGATTAAAGGATTTTGCAAAGAAATGTATGGTATGACAAAGAACGAGTGAGTTTGTTTATAAATGTATTAGTATGATTTAATCATCAGCATCAAAGGCTTTATTTCAGATAGACACAATGTTATATCAACACACTGGGAATTGGCCAACGTACAGTGACCAATCAAATTAATGCATGCCATTGGAAAGTGTGAGGAACTTGAACACCTGGAATAAACCCACATGGACAGAGTACTATTCCCTAGTAGTGCTTGCATTGATCTCAAATGGATACAGGCACTATGCCAAATTCCTTTCAATACCTTGGGATGGTACTCCTTACAGACAATAGGATGCAAAGGCTGTTTGAATTACTTAATAAAAAAAATCTCCACTCCCAATAATGCTGATGAAAATAAGTTTATGTAATCAATGAGGCGTCTGTAACAGGCGGAAATGTGTTGTAAATGAGAAGCCCTGGACAGGTTGTAATTTGTATTTAATGATTTTGATTATCACAGGCACCGGACGCTTAATTAAATTCATAACTGCTATCAATCTACTCCATATTCCTGCACTTGACAGGCCATCTCCAACTTGCTTGTGGGCAATTAACATCCAACACATACAAGGAACATTATGCAAACAACACCTTTTTTAAAACCTAGTTACATCCAATTCCAGGCAAAATAAACATCTGGTCAAGCACAATAGAGAACTCACTTGCTAGGTGAGCAAGCCAAATAAATTTGTCCACTCCTGTTTTACATTAGTTAATCGATCTGGGTTATACTGAGGCAGTTCACATGTAGCCATACCATCTTTGAGGAGGTCAGTGATTTCTGCTTGGTACTTATTCCCCACTCTGATCTCTCCCTTATCAGCCAGGAGAGTCTTTTGCTGAGGATCGTACACCAGAGAGTAGAAAAATGCATCCTGCAGGCAAAAGACCATGCACAAAGAAGATGTCAGAGATCCAGGCACAATATAGACCTATGTCCTTATACAAGGCTCTGTGTGTGTGTGTGTGTGTGTGTGTGTGTGTGTGTGTGTGTGTGTGTGTGTGTGTGTGTGTGTGTGTGTGTGTGTGTATGGCCTGACAGTGAGGAGTCTCCAGTCTCCTCATTGCGAAGAGAATATTCTGGGTCAACACACTGAATAATTCATTTAGAATGGAGTTAAAAACTAGCTCTCAAACACGTACGCACATATTAGATATACACAGGTATCTGTGTATTGCAGAGGTAAAACACTCTTTGAATCAGTGTACAGTGATGCCTGCAAGTTTGTGAACATACTGAAAAATATGCTATATTTCTGCATAAATAACAAAAAATGACTGAAGTCCTGAAGTAGAATCCAATTTAATGAAATAAAAATATTGCAAACATTAGTTTATTGAGTAAAATGATCAGAAATAGAGTTGGTGATGTTCATCTGGCTGGAATGATTTCAAAAACAACTGAAGAGTCTGGTCACTACAGATCCATAGTCAAACAGACCATGGAGGCATTTCAAGACCTAGGAGTGGTTGACCAACAAATGTCATAAGAGCAAGCCATTTAATTGTCTGCGTGGTCACAAAGGAAACCAGCCAAAAAAACTCTCAACATTAATGCTATAATACAGTTTGCTACATGTCATGGAGACAGACGGAAGGGTATTTAAAAAAGGTTTTGTGAATAAATAAGACAGAGAAAGAACTTTTTAGTTTATATGAGAAGTGTTATATCTTCAAAAAGTAAAACGTCAGCCCTCTCAAATTCAGGCTTTGCATCCTTTGAAGGATGTAGTATATATAAGGCATATCCTCTAAAGGCTGCGCATACCATGGCAAAGGCCTGCAAATAACATAATCTGCTCTATGGTCAATTTCTTGCTTCCATCACCAGCACACAGTGAACATCAAGATACATTGGCTGATGAAGGATCCAATCGGTCTTTAAATGCAGCCCCTGAATTGGGACACTCATGGGACACAATTGTGATATGGTGGTGACAGTCTCATTAATTCATGTTAACTCATTAAAGTCATGTTTAACTGCATCTAGGCCAGTACGGTTTGCCATCATTGATGGAACAATGAAGTTTGATTTATACCAGCACATTAAGTAGAATGTTGAGAGAGCATGGGGCACACAGCAAGACATGTAGCCAAAAGAAACAAATCATTCTACTAAAGAGTGGAGAAAGAAGAATGATCTTAAAGTCCTGAACAAATTTTAATAGATATTTCTCAAAGTCCATGTGTAGGACTGATCAGCTCTGAAATCATTTGATACTGCAAGCACAGGTGCACATACTTTTTGCCACTCATGTTATATCATAATTTCTTTCAGTAAATAAATTACATCAGCACAATATTTTGCCTCATTTGTTTCTTGGTTCTCTAATTTTAAGTCTTGTGTGAAAATCTGATGTTGTTTTAGGTTCTACTTCTGCCGAAACAGGACATTATAGAGAATTCACAAACTTAAGCACCACTGCACTAGATGAGAGAGCAACCTGTGCGCACTCACACGCCTTTAGGTGTATAGCAGTTAAATGCAGTATAACATGCTGTATTGTACTCACCTCCCTGTCTAGGTAGGACTTTAGGGTTTCCGTCTCGTTGAGAAGAGTCACACAGCATTTTCCTCTGAACAAAGTTTAGAACATTTAGGTAACAGCTGAGTGAAGCCAACAACCCAGTATGTCATAAATAAATAACCCAGTAGTGTCAAAAAGGCAAGAAGGAATAAGGATCATTGTGATATAACCTACATAGACTTGGGATGAGGTGTAAGAGTGCATCTCGGATACTAAAACATCGAGTTTACACAGGGTACCACATTGTATGTCTCTAAGTACTGGTGCTTATCAAGGCCAAAGACAAAAGCGTTCTGGGTGTGCCAGTCCTATTCTCAGTATAATCATGATATCAGGCTGTGAGTATCTGTCAATACCCTATACTGATCTGATAATGACATTCCCACAAGTCGACAGTCAGACAGGCTTCTACTGCTAATGTATTAGATAGGTCACAACTGTGTGGGCATCAGGCTTTAAAATCGTTGCGGTCATGAACAACACCCGTTTAATTGACATGTCACGTCACACATAAATCGTGCATCTGTGAATAGGAATTCAGATGCTTCAAATAAACCAGTTACAATGTAGTAGATCAGTTATCATTCAGCCTGTGCACAGATACAATTTTACATTACTTTCCATACTATGGGGTACTGTTATAAACCCAGAGACAGTGAAACCAAACTCACACCACACACAGAAAAAAACTAAATTAACAAACATATTTAAGGATTTGCCAGTTGCATTTATGTTATATCATCTAAGCTGCTCAAGGGCAATGGGTTCCTTTTGAGTCTTGGTCCTCCCAAGGTTTCTTCTCATAACGTTAAGTGAGTTTTTCCTTGCCACATAAAAGATAACATAAAATTGTAAAGTCGCTTTGAGACAATGGTTCATTGTAAATAGCACTATAAAAACAAATAAATCAGACTTGACTTTGCAAACACACAGAAATGCCAGATTTTCTGCTAAAATTACTCAATCTTTTGTAATTTGTGACTTTATAAGTTAACACTTATTTTTGGCATTTGGACATTATTAATCTGCCTTTTTGCTTTGGTATATCGTGACATTATATTGTTATCGTATTCATTTCATTTTATTTTACAGCATTTAGCAGACGCCCTTATCCAGAGCGACTTACAACTTATACAATCTTACAATCCAAGCAATTTTGGGTTAAGGGCCTTGCTCAAGGGCCCGCCTGTGGGATTTGAACCCTGGACCAGTAGGCTATATCACAGTACCACATAGTGGTATTGATAGTGGAAAATACCGGGATAGGAATTATAACTCATACCCCTACTTTGACCCCATTTACCCTTAATGGTCAAATTTTACTTACAGTAGGGCAAACAATATTTAGTCAGCCACTGATTGTGCAAGTTCTCCTACTTAGAAAGATGAGAGAAGTATATAATTTTTATCACAGGTACACAAACTATGAGAGACAAAATGAGAAAAATAATCCAGGAAAACATATTGTAGGATTTGATTAAAATGTATTTGTAAATTATGGTGGAAAACAAGTATTTGGTCAATAACAATACTGTGTATAAAAATAGTTGAACTCAATACTGTCTAACAGTATAACAACCCCATGGGTTGAGATCCTGCGTGGGGCCTCAGATCGAGGGAGATTATCAATGGTGTTGTATGTCTTCCATTTTCTTACAATTCCTCCCACAGTTGCCTATTGCAGGTTCACTCTTACCAGCCTGGTGCACGTCTACAATTTTCTTCCTGGTGTCCTTCAACAGCTCTTTGGTTTTGGCCATACTTGGGTTTGGAGTCTGACTGTTTGAGGGTGTGGACAGCAGGGTTATTATCGTTAACGAAAACGAACGAAATAACGAAAACTAAAATAAATAAAAAAATTAAAAAAAACATTTTCGTTACCTGAAATAAATAAAAACGATAATTAAAAGAAAAAAACGATAACTAACAAACTATTATGTGTTTACAAAACGAACTAAAACGTACTGAAATTATAGATAGAATACCCTTCGTTTTCGTGTTTGTCAATTTAAGAGCTTTAAGAACTGATGTGAAATCGATTTTTTTTCGACAGTTTTATGGTACCTGCCAGCACTTTACGGCACCACATAATGCCTGGTTAGTTAATACTATAAATTTATTATATTATACTATATATTTAGTATATTATATTATTTAATATTATATTATACTATACTAAACATTTATTATATTATTTCCATGTATGTCCTTAGTTGATATTGAATATTTTTCACAGCAGTATTACACACATTTTGCACTTAAGGCTGCTATCTTCTGGACTGTTACAGATTTTGTGGACAAAATGTCTCGTTTTGACTCTCATAGATGAAGTGTACTTATAACGAAAATTACAGACCTCTCTCATATTTCTATGTAGGAGAACTTGCACAATCAGTAGGTGATTAAATACTTTTTTTGCCCCACTGTAAAACCTTTTTTTAATCATTAGTCTTTTATTTAACAGGATTTCACTCCCTCCAGACTGAAGGTCACTTCTACCAAACACTAGTCACACTCTGCAGATCACTTATAATAAAAAAAATAATGATGTGTCATCATGAAAAGGCCATCTTTGGAGTATTTCACCAAATCAACAATACAAAAACTCATTCATGAGCAAATTTCACTAGAAAGAGTTTGGTCCATCTCTGAAATGGCGCACATGCATAGTACAGAGTTTTTACCTGATGTGCGTTGCAGGAAGAGACTCCAACTGTCTGGACAAAAAAAGCTCTCTGTGTCTCAGCTGGTGTTTCTGTTTCTCTGGCAGGTCCACCATCTCAGGGTTCTCCATCTCCTCCTCCATCTCTCCTGTGGTCAGGGTTTAAAAACATAATCAGTTATACAGTACACTGCTGGGCACGTGGCAGAAGCATATCCAGGTTGTTCACCTTCTTCTAAGCTGGATTTCAATGGGACTTATTTTCTTTAGAATTACCATCACCATATATAAAAGTAGTGTAGCCTAGAATATTAAAAATGTACGAACCGAACAGGAATTCTAACCAAAAACAAGAATTGAAAGATAAAAAAAAGACTGTGTCAAAACAAAAGTCACCCACTCAATTTCACCGAGAACTTGGTGTTTGTTTCCTGGTAAAGCATGTTTTAAGAAGCAGAGTAAAGACCTTTCTTAAATCCTACATACAATATATGATGTACAGTCGATTCCGGTTAATTGGACCACATCGGGACGTGATCGTTTTGGTTCTAATACCCGGCTGGTCCGATTAAACAAACATGCTCCATGTTACAAGAGGGGACGTGCTATGTAACATATTAAATGTTTATTAAACCTTTATTGTGCAATTTACACGTATAGCGAACGTACAAAC
>JAUZSU010012224.1:0-11087 GCA_034780255.1 Parotocinclus maculicauda
GAAATTTACAGCTGTTGACTTGCTGTAGAATAGAGCTTGTTTTTCACCATAAATGTAGCCACATTTTTTTGTTTTCCAGTTGAAAAAGCAAGCAAGGCCAGAGCGAGAGCAGGGGGTAGGGATCTGAAGCGAAGAATGGTGAGAAGAAAGAGAGGTCCATGGTTACCTCTCATCACCAGAGGGCAACCTCCTGCAGTCCAGCCATTCTTGCTCTCCCTGGCTAGTAATAATAATATTGTTCTAACAATGCTAAGAGCCATACTGCTTACATAAAATCAGTTAAAACGCTCTGCAGCTTGTCAACAGCACACATGTTCCAGATCGTTTACCACATGGACGCCTGAACAGGTCATCTGAAACCATTAAAAATAAGTTATGTAGAAAAACAAATAGTTTGGTATGATTTTATTTTCTATTGTCTGTGAAATGACAGGAAGAGACATAGGAATATCTTAAATCTTATTACAAAATACCAGAATCTATTAGAATTCCAATTTGGAAACGTCTTCAGGTCTTTTTTGCCATCGCATGACGAAAGTATGTCGATGTCGAGGAGCCAAATGCTAATACACTACAATTCTGAGCAAAAAAATGGGTCAAATTTAGAGATGTTCCACTCAATGGTAATGGATTCACTCAGTTAAGGAGCTGAAAAATGTTTCCCAGTTAGTGTTTAGTGGTTAGTGACTCTGACTAATTTAAAATATGAACAAATGACAGTTTACAAAAAACAAATCATAAAAAGCTGGGACAGTAGAGGAAATGCAAACACAGTCGAATCCGGTTAATCGGACCACATTGGGACGCGATCGTTTTGGTCCGATTAAACAAACATGCCATAACCACAACCTATCATTTATGTAAATATATTTGCCTAAAGAATTTGTCCAATTAAATTACCACTAATAACACAATCTACAAGTGAAACATTACTAAAAGTGACAGAGATTTAGACTGGGTTTACGCAATTGATATAAATTTTTTACAATAAATCTGAATAAAGTATGTCTATGGGCTTGTTTGTTAGGCTCAGCCCCAAATTTCTTCATGCCGAACAGAGTGTGCAGTAAACAATAAGCCAATAAGTTACCAATAAGTAACCATTATTTTAAAGCGCATTCATTTTACCTAAGAAGGGAGCAGAATGTCATTTGAGATGGAACCTCAACTGTGCCATAACTCTGGAGCCTTAATTCTGCATTATTTCAACAATAATTTCTGTAAATGCTCAAAAAAAATGGCTGCAGCAGATTTTTTCCAGTTTTCATTGAGTGGCCAGGTGATTCATCTAGGTGGTCACATGCCCACCTCAGCTCACCCGTAGATATGCCCCTGGTTCTGAAGCATACAGGTAAGTAAACTCGGTGACACTTTCTATGGGACTTTCCACCTTCAACAACTTTCAATTCTCTCTCTATAAACAAAGTCAATAAACACTGAGTTTGCTGATGTTGATGGAGAACTAGGCTGGTTTGCCCAGAGCTTTGACCTCAGCCACAACTGTGTGAGAACTTTGAGATAAACTGAAATGTCAATAATACTCTTAAACTCACTTTATACTCCAAAATCTAGTGACAAACCTTCTGAGATGAGTGAAAGCGGTTCGTGCAGCAAATGGAGGAACAAAGTCTATAGGAATACTTATGCTTTTGATGTAATTACTGGATTTCCACATTTATGTTCATTTGTCGTTTAGCAGGTGCTCTTAACATTTAATTGATACAGTCTTACAATTTAAGCAATTGTGGGTTAAAGGCCTTGCTTAAGGACCAAACTGTGGCAGCTTGTCAGAGGTGGAATTTGAACTCTGGACCAACACTAGGCTACCACAGTCCCTATATATACTGTCCTTAGACTATATTTTGTTTGGTTTGTGTAACATTGCTATCAGCATCAGTGGTCATTTCAAAGACACACACAAGGTTATGTCTACACAAAAGTTAATATCAGAACTAGTTACACGCAAGTCAATGCCCATTTAGAGAAATCAGTTACCCTAACACACATCTTTGGACTGTGGGAGGAAAAAAACCCGGAGTACTCTGAGTAAACCCACACAGACTCGGGAAGGCCGTACAGACTCCACAAAGAAAGGACCCAGGCCGCTCCCCCCTGGTAATGAACCTAGGACCTTCTTGCTGTGGGGCAGCAGTTCTACCCACAGAGCCACTGTGCCGCCCTCCCAAGTCTATTTAAGATAATACGGTTCTAAGGACAATTTTATCTTTACATTTAACAATGCATCATGATGCAAAAATGTCACAACGTCCATCATAGAGACTGACAGTGTCCCATGCATTTATTATACCAACTAATGCGATTGCATTTTTTTTTAACACCAGAGAGCGCAATCGACTCATTCTAGTTTTTCTCGTAATAATAGTCAGAAACAAAAAAGTAAATGTTTTTAGGTTATTCAATATGATTAGGTTATTTAACTTAAAATGGCCCAACTAAAGATATTTAAACTTTATAATAAAAATGTAAGTAAATATACATTCAGCAGAAACCATATTGTGAAGTTTTTTTATTATTTTTATTCAGTACGACACTCTCTCACTTTCCCACTAGGAAGCCGGCAGTGCGTGACAAGAAGTCATGTGGCAAGAGTGATGAATTCTGGGAAACGTAGTGAGGCCGCAGTTGTGGTCCGATATATATAGAGTGCATAATGAAACTACAAAAGAGATTTTTATTTACAACAATAAACTGTTTCTAATAGTTGTTTTTAATTGTAAGGGACTAGAAGTTGTCTGGTTTAAATTTTGTTCAAGAAAATCTGCATTGTTTCGCATTGCTTACACTTGAAATCCAAAAAATCGTACGGCAATGGAATTGTTAACGCAGTATCATGGATAAATTGTGAGCGGAGTGTCTCGTTACATCGCTGGTCATGTCTATAGATACAACAATAATACAACAAATAAATTAAAGGCTATGCAACACTTGCCCAAAAGTGTCTTGAAGCTTTATAGCAGCACTAATTACAGGAAGGGTAATGGTACAAATGAACTTTATAAGCTGCCAGACTTAAACTTTGGAAACTAAATGCTAGTTCTAATACAGGAAACATTTAGTAACTTTGCAGCCGTAATCATGTCAGTGCTACAATTATACACAACTACTAACTGCAAATCTGCCATTACTGCCTGCTGATTATCTCTAATTGCCACCATACAACACCATACAATCTACAGCTGACATCAGGATATCAAGACAATTCCAATTATCCTAAATCTAAATATTGCCAAGTGTGAGCCTTTACTCAGTCAAGTTTCTGTGGATACAAAGCCAAAGAACTGTAAAATGAGTACTGTAGAAAGACAAACAACGGAGTCACAATGCTGACTTAATTCTAACCAATCCGATTATTATGTGGATTTTATATATTCAGAAAAGTTTGCTTGGCTCTCGTTGTTTTGCACTTTATCCAATCAGACTAGACTGGCAGACTCCGCCTGAAACATACTAGCTGTCTCGAACAGGAAATGAACTCCATATGGACCTCTAGAGGGAGCAGAAGCCTAGCTGACTGTGTGTGTGTGTGTGTGTGTGCGCCAGTGTGTTGTTTGGCATAAAGCAAAACCAGGCACACTTTTTCACACAATGGAGCCCTTCTCTGGCCCTCCTGGCAGTCGGGACTCAAGGGTGCATAGTTGTGAGCGAACAAAAATGACACCCCATCTTTTTGTCAAAAGCACATCATTTTGTCAGAAAAACTGCTGAAACTTTACTGCTACTAACTTTTGGACCCACGTGCATGACTGAATATGTAGCAGAGCAACAAAAAAACATCTTTATTAAATTGAGTCTAGATTAATCCTGACAGTTTTATCAGTACCTTTCCAAAAGCAGGCTAAACTAATTCTCTGTGGAGCAGGTGCTTAACCTGGAATTCATACAGGATTAACTGAGGGTAAAAAAAACATTCCACAAAATCACGAAAAGAATTTTACACTAGGACGAGGTAAAAGAGTTAAAATATCGCTAAAAAGTTGACAGAAAAAGGTTTTTGGTGTCAGATGGCCAGTGTTGGGGGTAATGCAGTACAAAGTAACGCATTACAGTAATCCGATTACTTTTATCTGTAACGCAGTAATGTAAAGCATTACCGTTAAATATTTTGTAATCACATTACAATTACTAACTTAATAAAATATTATGTTACCAGCGTTACTCACATTTTTTTATTAAACATATTATTCTTTAAAAAGCATAAGCAGTGTTTTGCATAATTTGTGCGGGTACTAACTTCTTGACACAGCTGCCTCGTGCCTGTGAAGTGTAAGTTATGTCCAAGCCCAAATCATGAACTGTTCCTTGCATATACTTTGTCTCAGTTCAGAGAGTAAGAACCCAATATATTATACCTTTTTGAGCAAGTAGTGGATAGTAAGGAGGTACAAAAATTGACTAAAATAATAATGTGATTTTATACTTTTATAATTTGTGATTTGATACAAAAGCAGTATTCATGCGAGGCTTTGAGGAGCAAAGAGGAGTGACAATTATTAAAATGTTTAAAAACAATGTTGCATAAAAAAAGACTGGAAGTGATTTTCATATTTCTTTCTCTGCAGTGCATGAGATCATTCAACATTTGGGAAGGATTTCAGTGCATACAGGGCGAGGGCGAAGCTTAAGTCGAATTCCTGTGATCCAATCCCTTAGACAGCACTGCACCAAGAACCATCGTAGCTGATAGAACCACATGGACCAGAGATTACTTTTCCCATCCTTTACCAATCCCTAGAATATGATGTTACATTCACACTTGATACTTTACTGTGAAAAAAGAAGCCCTTTGTTAACCACATTCTGAAGCAGCATTGACTTTTATGGGATCTGCACCTAAGATGGACCATCACATAGTGGAAATGTGTATTGTGGTCACACAAATCAGAATCCCACATCTTTTTTTTTAAATGGAAACTGTGTGTTCGACACCAAAGAAGAAAAGGATCATCCAGACAGAAAGCAACATGTCCAAAATGCATGGTCTGTCACGGTATGGGTCTGTGTCAGGGCCCATGGCAAAGGTCATTTACACTTCTTAGTTAAATTTTACTGTTGTACACCTTTTTAACCATTTTACCCCATACTGCATTGCAAGACTAAGAAATCGCATTTTCATGACGAGATACACAATAAATATGGTAACTCATGGATACATCATCAAAATGCACCACCGACTCGTTCTGAAGTGTTTAAACCTTAAATAAATACAACAAATCCAGCGCGCACGTCATCATTAACCACTCAAAGGAGATGAGTAAGTTCAAGGAAATCCCACTGTTTGCAAAAAAAGAGGAGAATTTCCTGTCAAAATGGGAAAATGGCATCCATCATGTTCGGTCTCTGTTCCATCTCCACGGCAAAACATGCATTAAGAAGAGCAGAAGATGAGTATAAACAACCCAGGAGAAGCAAAAGCACAACAAGTTAGCGCACACACAGGCCTCCGGTGCACTTTGCTAGCCTGAACTTCTCTAAACAAATACGTCCTCGACTGTATATGTTAGTGTGTCCATGCGTGTGGTATATTTGCAAAAGCTGTAACAACATGGCACTCCTTCGCACTGAAGACGTCCTTCGTTTTTTTTTTCTAGTAGTACAAAGCAGCTGAACGGCATTTCCATAACAGACAAGCTCATTTACAAATTCATATCCATGAAAATGTGCGGCAGAGACGCGGGGTCCAAACCACACTTGCCACTGTTCGTCCAACAAAATGAACAAGGGTTAAAGGATTTAGCATCTTTTATTATATAATGCTGCATTAGACAATGTTGTGCATTTACACATCAGTTTGAATACTCAGAAAAAAACGAACTAACAGCACAGTGAGGTTTGCTGTGTACCAGTACAAAATGAAGACGCAAATACGAATTAAATCTTCTATTTACATTTAGAGACATCAAATTGTTCCAAAATGTTCTAGATGTAAACTCCTGGCAGAATTCACAAAACATTAAAGGTGCTAAGAGCAAGTCGTTGGTCTGAAAATGAGCAACGAGTGAGAAAATGCACGACTGAGCCACGTTTTCTCGTCACTGTTTACTGCTGTACTGAACTATTAGGGGAGATATTAACGTAGATATTCTATATATAATACACAAATTGCGCAC
This sequence comes from Parotocinclus maculicauda, assembly GCA_034780255.1. Classification (NCBI taxonomy): domain Eukaryota; kingdom Metazoa; phylum Chordata; class Actinopteri; order Siluriformes; family Loricariidae; genus Parotocinclus; species Parotocinclus maculicauda. The sequence goes on from JAUZSU010012224.1 coordinate 6,129, forward strand.
AGGTTTTTTTGCTTGGTTTTTTTTTCCATATTTGCACTTTTTTTGATTTTGCACATTGCTACTATTTGCACTTCTGGTAGATGCTGACAGCATTTCATTGCCTTGTACTGAGCAATAACAATAAAGTTGAATCAATCAGTCAATCAATCAGTCAATTAGTTTGTCTATCTGTCTGTCTGTCTATCTGTCTATCTATCTATCTATCTTTTTCTGTCTGTCCATCTGTCTGTCTGTCTGTCTATCTATCTATCTATCTATCTATCTTTTTCTGTCTGTCCGTCTGTCTGTCTGTCTGTCTGTCTATCTATCTATCTTTTTCTGTCTGTCCATCTGTCTGTCTGTCTGTCTATATCATGAAAATATTTCAATGTTTGACTTAAACATTGGTTTTCTACAGAGAATATTTGGTCTCACATTAAACACAAACTGAACATTTACTCTCGCTCAGTGCAGATCCCTGCGACATTTGCCATGTTTTTCTATTTTTACATCTAGTACTGTACTGTACTGTATTCTTAGTACAAAGTCCCCATTGGTCCTAAAAAGGTTGATGATTACAGCCAAGTGAAAGGAAAACAGAAACTTAATCCTCTGGATCACTTTCAGGCTGCAGATTGCACACCAGAGCCTCATGCTCTTTTCTGAAATATTTGTTGATGTCATAGAAATACGACAGAAAAACAGTAAGTAGATGAGTTTCTTATTCCAAAAAGAGCCTATGCATGGCATAAAGAGGAAAAATTATTTAACCCATCTCAAATAATTAAAACACATAAAAGCAATTCCATTACTCTTCTTCTTCATCAAAATCAATCTTAAGTAAAAACACTGCAGTATTAAGACTAGTCAATACCGGTACACTACAGTATTCAACCCTGCATTGCTAAGTTCAGATTATAAAATGATCGGGACTGGAAAACAAATAAAAATAACATGTGTATTATAATTTGGAACATGACTTTGTGGTCAGAGGGTTGCAAAAGTCTTAGGCTACCCTTAAATTAATTGTTTTAGCAATCCTACAATGACAATATATAACATTGTCAAGCATTGAACCAAAAATTCAATCTTGAATTCAATACTCCATAATGCTCTTTTATACTTATATTTATTCCAGTGCTTGTGAGCTTTAGCTTAGCTTAACTTTTTCAGCCTGTTCCCTTTCCAAAAAAAGTGGGGGTTTTTGGCTGCTACCCTTTCAAAAACACCATTCCTGATCAAGCTTCTTCAGACTGTAGAAGGGTCAATTTGGCATCCTGATAAAGCTACCAGATGCCATTACTGTTCTACAATAAATAATTTCCAGGGTAGCCCACAGAACCTGTATCATAACACCATTGTACAAAGAATGGTATTTCTAATCTAATGGTGTTCTAAGACTTTTGCACAGTACTGTATATACAAAGAAAATAGAAAAGACTTACAAAAAGCTCAAACAGTGCGCGCATGCGTGATAATGATGCCATTAGAATATAAGGGAATTCCTATAAGGAGAGCAAGGGAATGATAGATAGAGTGAGATATGGAGAGCTTAAAGAGGGGGAGGGATAACAGCAACTAATGAGACTCTCTTAAAGTCAGCGTCAGATAACACAGCTGATGAATACGGTCTTAAAGGTAATGGCAGATGGTCAGCCAAAGTCAGGGAAGTTTACATAAGAGCGTGGTCATGAATCTTCTTTTTTAAACAGCTGTCTGCTTCTCTAAATTTCGCCTGCAGATGTGCGAGTCTCATAAACGGCACAGCTGGTGATGATACAGTCTCACCTGAAGTGCTGTTTTATTACCAATGAGATAGAAAGCATATGATCCATTAAAGCAACACAGACTGGCAGGAAAATGGGTTAAACAGGCAAAAATATGTGGACAAAAATGAGCAGCTCAGTACAAAACCATGGGCATTTACAATAGATGGAATTGACCCTCCTTGTGTTGCTATAACTGCCTGTACGTTTCTGGGGGGATTTCCATTAGATCTTGGAGTGTAGCTACAGGAACTTGCAGCCATTCAGAAGCACTACGTGTGACGCCAGGCCTTGGTGCCAGTTAGAAAGCTTGCATTTCAATTTAGTAAATATGTATAAGGAGTAATTTCAGGCGAGTCATTATAAGCTGTAGTGTTACAATTTAGAGAACTAGAGAACCAGTTTAGACTATGTGCATTCCTATTCCACAGTAAGAATTGTGGTGTTTTTTTATGATAGAGCAGCTGTGTTCCCTGGACATCAGAATCGTCAATTCCATTGTCAGTTATGACAGTTTTGAACTTTGTGTTGCTATCTTTCGAACCAAGAGAAAATCTGTAGAAGATCTGTAAATCTGATACAATTCTGGACTTCTTTGATATGCCACATAACCACCTTCCCATTGGAAAAACTTGCCCCCTGATCCAGTATGGTGGCTTTCAAGATGGTGGCCATGTTCTGGGCATAGCCTAAAAGACAGCCCCCTTACCCATTACTTGCTGGGGTATTCAAATAAATAAGTGATTCCTAAATCGTCATCTTAAATGGGTCCCATTTTGAGTCTTGGTCCACACAGCTCCTCTCCTCCTCACATTTATGGGGTTTTTCCTTGCCACTGTTGGCCTAGGTTCAGCTGGGACTGTGAGCCTAGATAATTTACAGTTCTCCATTCTAACAATGGGGAAAAAAAATTGACTTCCAGAGTCAAGTTTAAAGCTCGGCACTGCATGTGATGATCTGAAACCCAATCCAAGGATAAAAGTTATTGTACTGACAGTCCAGTTGGCAGTCCAGTTTGGGGAGCTTCTGTGGTTACCTCTTACCTCTTCTTTGGTTGGTTGTTGTCACACTTCTAGCACAAACAACTCCCTGGTGCTGAATTACAGTATAGTGCAAAAACTGTGCACCATTAAATTAGATACACTGTTGTTTTAGCAATGGTAAAATGACCATATATAATTATTTCGTAGTCTATTTATTAGAATACAGTATTAAAATAAACTACAGAAAGCGCAATTTCTATAGGTTACAGTAGCAAGGGAACTCCCCTTACACTTGAATAACAGAAGCACGAAGAAGTAGCTTGATCAGTTATGGTCTTTCCTGGGTCCATTCATCAACAATCTGCCATATATGCTCATTACAACATTGTTAATACAACCATCTTGTATGGTTTAAGACTCTTGCATTGTACTGTAATTCTGACTTGGCTAGCTAGCCTGCTAAATCTAATGGATATGCACTCCAGTGTACCATGTCATATCAAAAACAAGGTACTAGACACCATGCTCTAACATTGTAGAGTGTAGGTTTCCATGGGTCTATGATGCACATGTAAATGATTACTACACACTGCACCGCAATTTAACACACCAACACTCGATCCACTCTGTAATAATGTACTGTAATAAGAACATCTATTAACAAAGGCTGTGATTACAAAGAACAGTAGCCACCCAGAGAGACAAAACACTAGTGCCGCAGTTACCCAGGGACGCTCGTATGTGTGTACACTTACGTTCTGCCTTTAATTAAGCAACCTTTTATCTACCGTCCCCAAATTACCAATGACACTTGATAGAATTGACAGCAGTCGCCAACAAACTCTAATTCCTTTAATATAAACAGAAACGAGAAGAATGAGGGCCATTTTTTAGGTCTAACGTTTCTCCTCGCTCTGAAGTAGAGAGCCTGAGACTGCATTAACCTATTGTGCTTCCCTCTGTGTGTCTGAGGTTGCGATTGATGTGGTGTGCGGAAGCTGAGATAGATTATCCTCTCACTCGCCATGATAAGAGTGGGCATTCACCCACAAACCCAAAACAAAAAGGCTACAAAATTCAAACACTCACCACATTAAAAAGACTAGGGTTAGTTGTTTATGGGTAGTTTTTTTTGGCCAAATCATTAGGTATCAATGTAAGATAAACGGTTATAGATCAACGTAATATAGTCCACTCACTGGCTATAAGTTATTAGGTACACCACTTTGTTTCTTCACTCGTCGTCCATTTTACCAGTTCCACTTATCATATACAAGCACTTTGTAGTTCTACAATTACAGACTGTAGTCCATCTGTTTCTCGACATACTTGGTCAGTCACTGTTAGTCTGCTCTGTAATGGTCAGAACCCCATCAGGACCTGACCACCTGGATGGTCGATCATTTCAGCACTGCAGTGACACTGGTGCGTTAGTGTGTGTTGTGCTGGTATGACTGGATCAGACACAGCAGCACTGTGCACTCTATTAGACACATCTAGCTTTATTGATCTACCTTGTAGATGTAAAGTCAGAGACGGCAGCTCATCTGTTGTTGCCCAGTTTGTGTTCATCCCCCAGTCCTCCAGCAGTGCTCACAGGATGTAGCCTACACAATGCTGGTGGCTGGATAGGTTTTGGCCCTAGGACTAACTTTCAGTCCAGCAGTCACACTAAGGTTTTGAAATACTCCAGCGGCACTGCTGTATCTGATCCGTTCGTAACATCACAGCACACACTAACGCACCACCACCACCTCAGAGTCACTGCAGTTCTGAGAATGATACACCACCCAAATGGTACCTGATCTGTGCTGGTCCTGTGGGGGTCCTGACCATTAGAGAACAGAGCAAAGGGGAATAAAGTATACAGAGAAACGGATGGATTACAATCTTTAATTGTAGAACTACAAAGTGCTTCTATATAGTAAGTGGAACTGATGGTTACTGCATCACAGTAGAATACACTATACATACCAATTTAACCTACTTAGCTTGTGTGAAGTTCTGTTTGTGTATGTTACTGCACGTCCCTGTGCATTTCTTTACAAACTATGCTCTGCCTGTAGGTGCCTATCCTCTGTATAAACACATCCATTTACATTTACATGTATGGCATTTAGCAACCTATGGCATTTAGCAAACTTATTCAGATTTCAGACTTACAATTAATACAGTCTTACAATACAAGCAATTGTGGGTTAAGGGCCTTGTTCAGGGACCCAACTGTGGCA
>JAUZSU010012235.1:0-11087 GCA_034780255.1 Parotocinclus maculicauda
AGAAATACTTATAAATATAGCGTCCCTACTTCGCAGATTTTCGTTTATCGTGGGTGGTCCTGGAACGTAACCCCCACAATAAATAAAGGGACACTGTATATGATGAGTCTCACTACAAACGCCGGGCGTTATTGGCTGACAGTTGCGTTTTCTGCCTTCAGTACGTTATTTCAGAAGAAGATCGAGAAGCTGTTCGATCCTGATTTTGACAATCGGGACTCTCCAGGAAATGCTGCTACGCTGTACAGGTGAGCTGAACGCAAACACAGCCTGGACAGAAATCAAGATTATTTCTATCAGGCACCCGTCCGCTTGGAGACTTTGTGTGTTGAGTATTTGGTTAAGTGTACGCAAGTTTTCATTTTTTTTTAAATCAAAAAAAGCTTGATTCTCGCTTGCCTCTTCTCTTTTTTCTCGCCTAACAGGTGTTGTCTTTGCCTTAAGCTTCTGACCAAAGACACAGAGATGAAAGTCCCTTGCCTTCCAGGCAAAATCAATATCGACTCCCACGGAAACATCGTCTACACACACACCAGGTATCTACTGTTCTGTGAAGCCACAAATGGCTCAGGGTTTTGGACGGCTTTGTGTTGACTTTACCGGTTTGTGCGTCTGTGTTCTGGCAGGCACAAGGGATGGGACGTTCATGAGTATCTCAACGGCTTATATGAAGACCTCAAATGTTGGGTGCTGGTTTATTGGAGGATCTGGGGTGTAATCAACTATCTGACCTGCTCACACTGTAAACAGGTAAATCTAGCAGGCATGTGAGAGCTGTGGCTTGCTTGTGGCTCTGACTGTTAACGTGAAGGTGGATGAGAAAGACGATCATTAACTTAACATACCATACTAGTAATAGAAAACCTGATTGATTGCATCCTTTTTATTTTATTAACTTTATAATTGCATAAAAATAGCTTAGAGATAATAAAAGTAATAAATAGAAAATCTCCATTTTCTCCTGCAAGCTGTGGTCATGGTAACTGCTGATTTCTTAGGCTTTTTTAGACTTTAATGACTTTAATATGATTGTCATCTGCATCAGAGGCACCAAAGGGTCTTAATTTTCTATACCAAACACTTTGAGTGAGTTTAACTGAGTTTTGGCAACCTTGTAGTTTAAACGGTCAGAATTTCCTATTTTCAGAACTTATTGGCCATCAATTCTTCATCTTCACAAAAACGTGAACGATTTCTTCCATATATATCACTTTTCATCCAGCCAAACGATAATCTCCGGTGTTAAGACTGAGAGAAGGTGTTGAGGATAACATGCAGTTATTTTTTTTCTGTAGTCGCTCTTGCACACAGTGCATTCACTTCGCAATTCTTTTGAGATGTTGGCTTAATATACTGCTCGCATTTGGGAAATATGTGAAAATTTGTGAGCAGTATACTACATTTTTTGCAATAAAAAACATTTAGCATGGATAAACTTGACTACTTGTATTTATGTAAGAATGAAATTGGTGTTAAATTAAATATGGCTATATGAAAATGAAATGTATGATTTTCATTGGTTGTGCCCAAATTGAATCATTAACAAATCAGTTAGTTCAGATACCTTACAAAGACTCTAGTGGATCATCTAGAGAGGTGACCAAACTGAAAATGTGTGCAGAACAAATATATATAATATTCCATCCATCCAAAGGCCAATCTGGCAACTCCTGTACCAACTGACCAACCTGACTCGTGCCCACCTGGCAACTCCGGGTGTCAAGGTAAGGAACAGTTCTAAATGGGACGCCAATCCATCATAGGGCAGGCACACAGTCACACACCAAGGGCCACTTTAGAGACACCAATTCACCTAACACGCATGTCTTTGGACTGTGGGAGGAAACCAGAGTACCAGGAGTAAACCCACACAGACACAGAAAGAACCCAGGCCGCTCCACCCTGGGATTGAACCCGGGACCTTCTTGCTTTGAGGTAGCGATGCTACCCCCAAGCCACCGTGCTGACCATATGTATGCTTATTATTCTAAAAGAAGAGCCATTTTTTTAAAGGAGTTGCCATCATTTTTAAAGCATTTACGGACAAACCCTTCTCTTTGTGTAGTTTAACGTTTTTACTATCTTATTGTATTATTAAGCCCAAAAACCTGTTTTTCTTCCAAATGAGTCACTTTTTCTGTTACCATATGATTACAGCTGTTGAAGCTAAGAAAGTTAAAGCTTCTTCCTTATTTCACTTTGCAACTCTTCCATAGGTAATTATTTCCTTTCCTGCAGGTGTTCCTTTGCCGCGACCTGGCCCAGTGCAGGTATCACCCTGAGGCTGTGGTGCACCCGGGCGTAGGCGCAGATCGCAGCTGGCACGGCGCTGGGTTTTACCCTTGCTGCAAGCAAAGAGTTCTGCGCTTCGATCCTGCCGCCATATCCACAGTGAGCAAGAACCATGTAAAAACGAGTTATAAGAGAAAGGGTATGCTTTGGACTCCATCCTGACCAGCACAGATCAGGTACCGTTTGGGTGGTGGATCATTCTGAGCGCTGCAATGACTGTCATGCTGATGTGAGTGGATCAAATTCTGCAGTGCTGCTGGAGTTTAAAACAGTTAATTGACTGTCCACTTTATTAGAGGCTTTGGCCTTATTGATTCGCGTTGTAGATGTAAAGTCTGAGACGGTAGCTCATCTACTCTAACTCTTCATCAGCGCTCACAGAATGCTCCTTACAGGATGCTGGTGGCTGGATATTTTTGCTTGTTTTCAGTCCAGCAGTAACACTGAGGCGTTTATAAGCTTCACCTTGCTGAGGATGATCCACTGTCCAAACAGGATCTGATCTGTGCTGGGTCATTAGAGAAGAGAGTAAAGGGGAATAAAAGTATGTAGAGAAACTAGAGAGTCTAGAACTACAGAGTGAGTAAGATTAGTGGGAGTAATAAAATAGACAATATGAGTATATGTCCAGGTTGTTAAAAAAAAGTTAGACGGTGAATTAGTATTAATTTGGGAAACCTACACAAGTCTACAAGATACACGGATTGTTATTTCTACCTTTGCCTGCAGGGTTGTAAGACGAGGGACCATGTGGTAAACGTGCCAGACCATGGGGACTGCAGAGACGACGTGGCCTCCACCCAGATCCGAGTACTGAATGACCTGCTGCTCCACAGAGATGCCATATGTGCGAGCGTGCCCCCAACTGCTGACAGGTCCGGTGTCCTCGGTAACCTCTGTAACGTTATGATGCGATGATACGCACTGAGCAGGAGATGTGCTGGCAGAGAAGGGTTATCTTCGCTTAACTCTGCATTGCGATTGTGTTGCAGCTCTGCAGAGTCGCCGGAGCAGGGTGAACGAGTTCAGGACTGTGACATCACGCTGGAATCCGGAAACCTTAACGTTCAGAGAGCTGGTGAAATCACAGCCGTAAGTGTCTCGTGTTCTTTTGTTCTTGTTCATTTTTATTTTTTTCAGATTACAGCTATGCATCAGGTTTTTTGAGCACTTTAGAATTGTCAAGATTTCTACACCAATGTGAGCCAAATCAATTTATAAATCCAGCGTAACAAACAAATTAAGTGTCTAACGACTTTTACTCGTGTATGATTGGCTGACTTTCCACTACTTTTATGTACTACTATGCGCCTGTCCTACTGTAAGTAGTACTATAAAATGCAATAAATCCGCAAGAGTAAGAATAAATAACAGTATACAAAAAAAAAGAAGTAACTCGTAGTTTGTGGTGTTTTTAATCCGTTTCAGTTTTCCCTGCTAAAGAACTGGAGTCTTCAGCTGGTAAGCGAACATTCGGTACATCTATTTTATCCGGATGCATACACGCACTCCAAAGCAGACTTATTGTTTTCAGTGCTTGTATCTTTCGCAGCGACAACAGTCTCTGCTGTCTGAGGATGAGGAGTACACAACTGGGTCGGAAGTCACAGAGGATGAGGTGGGGGATGAAGATGACACCTCAAAGAAGCAAGGTACATCAAGCAGAATAATAATAATAATTATTATTATTATTAATGATTGCAGGTAGTTTCTGGTGACTTGAACAGCTTTGAGTGCTGCGAGTGTAAAAACCTAGTATTGCAAACATTCTGTGTACAGTACTGAGCAAAAGTCTTAGGCCACCACTGTATTTGTTACTTTGTAATACTCTTCCATCTCATTCCAGTGTTTGGGAGCTTTTTTTTTACACTGCTTTGCTTCCAAACAGTGGTTTTTACCAAAAAGACCATTCTTGATCAAGCCTAACTTGGTAGCCCAATGAAGTTACCAGATGCTGTTGATGAACTGTAAGGAGAGGTCCGAGTATACAATACTTGCCATTGTGGCCTCTAGAGGCTGTTTTTATGATTTCTTTCAGATTTTTGATACTGCATTAAAATTCCTTGTATTTTTCTGGATGTATTTTAATCTAGAGACTAAAAAAATTATTATATATAGTCATCATATAATTGCTAAAACAATGGTATTTCTAATGTAATGGTACCCTGAGATTTTTGCGTGTGTGTGTGTGTACACACTCCCTGTTCTGCCAAGGCTCTAAGCCATCAAAGCAGGAACTCCACAACTCCACCTCTGAAGGTGTCCCGTGTACCACCAGTACCGGTATGTTAGCAGCAGATCCTCTAAGTGATGTCCAGAACATCACCACCAATCGATCGGATTGGGAGCTGGGGAATTTAAATACCAAGTCAGCACTTTGAACTCTTGGTTATGTTCCTCAAATAATTTTTGGGGAGTTTTTGAGGATCTGGAAGAAGGAATATGTCCATAGCTATGGATAAAATTGAAACATGTACTGTGCAAAAGTCTTAGACCACCTTTTGATTAGAAACATCATTGTCAATGGTCAATTGACATTTATCACTTATCTTTTTTAAAGGGTAGGCAGGCAAGAAACCACTTTTTTGGAAAGGGGTATGGTGGGAAGGCTGTGTGAAGATGTGATAAATGAAGATCAGCAGAGTGAAAAATCTTTTGGGTCCAGTCATTGATAATATGTTATGCATGCTCAACACACCATTTCTATAACAACAACACTAATGGTGGCCTAAGACCTTTGCACCATCCGATCACAGCTCTATTACATGTACTAAACCTGGCAATTAACTCATGAGTTCAGAATGAGTTGTCTTTAAGCAGGGAAAAGTCCAAACTGTGCTGGACTTCAGCTCTATTGTTGTGCTCTCAGGGTTTGTATTTAATTCAGGCTGAAATATCTACATTTGCCTACAAAGTTGCAGACTGGTAACATTTAAAGAGTGTGCTCTCTTCACTTTGTTGTTTAAAGTTTCTTTTTTTTACACAGCTCCTAAAAAGACAAGGAAACCAGGCAGGCCTTTAAAAAGGCAAATGTCCTCGCCAAGCATTCTGCACAGAGGCAAAGCTGGAGAGAAGGTGTGGTATGAGATTATTGGAAAATACCAAAATGCCCGAAATCAAGCAGAACATAGCAGTGTTTAGTTTTACGTTTGTATTTGTTTTGTGTGCTGCTACCCTGTGTTCACATAAGAGCTGATTGCAAGTGATTGATTTGAGAAGTGAAGACAGGTATGCACGTTTTACCAGCCACATTACGCTCTGTGAAAAAGGGCATTGACCGAAACAGACGTTGACCCAGACTTTAGGCTACTCCAATGTAAATATAAAGGGTTTTTTCACAAGAAAACTGCCATTGTTTTGTTTGACGGAAGCCAAAAATGCATCGATAGACAGCATTACGAACAACACGGAAGATCAGCCAGATGATTCAACGAGTGAATGTGAACCAGTTTATATAGTTCTAGGTTAGAGAAAACATCCAGGGGGGTTATACTACTTGCAATAGGACAGCCATATACACTTATGAACGCCATTTACAGCTTGGTACAAATAAGTGGTCAGACGCACAAACATGAGTATTGCACAAAAAGGCAACCGAGTTAGAATAATCTGGTGGTAATCTCTTGAACATTTGAGCGTATGACGGAGTTCTGCTCATAGAAATCGAACTCCCGCCTCTGCTCGTGGATCTGCAGCCTTGATTGGCTGTTTACAGTCAGGTTAACGTCCAGAGCCAAAACACTTTAAACTTCACTATCAATTGAAATCCGCAGCTGTGAAAACGAAGGGACGTTGTTCGGGTGGACGCTGAAAGGCGCATACCTGTAGTTCAATAATTCTGAGTTTTGGAAAGTTTACATCTCCCTTTTTGTTTTGTCTTTGAAGGCTTCTTCGAAGGACTCCACCCCATTCACGTATGTCTTTTCACACAACACCAACTTGATAATAAATGATGATAATGTTATAATTCTGGATTAGACATACATGTTACATGCTCTCTCTCTCTCTGTCCCTCTCTCTCTCGCTCTCTCTCTCTCTCTCGCTCTCTCTCTCTCTCTCTCGTGCTCTCTCTACCAGAGTGAGCCTGCAGCAGAGCAAATGGGACAGTACTCGCTCTATGAGGTTTAACCAGGATGCCCAAAGAGAGGAAGGTCTGTGCTCATCCAAAATGATTTACCACTGTAGGCATGACCAGTTCCTGTCCTGCTCTTAGAGCTCTCGTTATATAACACAGCTACCACATTGAATCACATTGTGAGTTCTGTATGGATGTATCTGTCACTGGTTTAGCTTTTGGCCCTCTTTGGACCCCACAAGCCTTTTCAGTCTTCTGGTGTAACGATTTGTCCCTCGCTGATCCGACATGCCATTTATGAGAACAGACTGTTCACTTACAGTATAATGCATCCCAGAGTTTATGTACTGCTATAATGAGATAATCAGCTCATGATAATTGGCTAATTTATTGTGGTTACAACGAAATAATAAACGTCACCAAATATCCCCCGACATCAGCGCACACCACCAAAATGTGCCAGTCAGCAGGGAACAATCTAGATTTACATTTACAGCATTTAGCAGACGCTCTTATCCAGCGCGACTCACAGTTAAGACAGTCTTACAGTCCAAGCAAATGTAGCCTTAGGGCCTTGCTCAAGGACCCAACAGTGGCAGTTTGGAAGGGGTGGGGTTTAAACCCTGTCTCTTTCACTCACTTAGACCTTCTAAGAGGAGAACCCCTTCAAAATGTGAAATTTGCCATAAAACCATAACAATAAAACATATTATTACTGAATGCCACACATGCAGCACAACAAGAAAGCAATTAGGACTTCCCAAAAATATAACAGAAGCTCTCGTCCCTTAACACTGTGAAAAAGTAATAAAAAAATTTCCAAAATACCAGATTAACACAAGCCTATGAAAACACAGAGAACTTTGAAAAAAGAAAAAAAAACAACAACTGGAAAATAGAACGGATAGAAAAAGACTACAATCTTCAATCAAGATCTTGCCATTGATGTATTGGTTGTAATGACGTTAAACAAACAAACATGGTGTGGTTTTAATGTTGTGGCTCATAGGTGTTGTGTTTGAATTCACTTAACACTCGTTCTAACGTATAGAACATCTTCTGTTGTCTCTTGATGTCTCCAGACCAGAGGAGGATGGTGGAGATTATCGATCATCTTACGAAAATGCGCTTTGGTGATCTGCAACAGACCAAATCGAAGGACACTAAAGAGGTACGGTGGATCCGCTTTCTGTTTGTGAGTGTGAGAAACATCCAGAGGGTCACATACTTTTTCCATCCTGCATTGTGATAGACGATCAGAAAAGGTACAACTGCTTCGGTGATTGTGGTTTTGTTTATTCAAATGTATTTCGTAATACGGTATAATATCGTTATATATTATAATATATAGCATGCGTCAATTTATATTAATTTAAAATGTATAGAAACTATAATTGTAGTGTGCAGTATTTACTTCGGGTGGTGCAGTGGTTAGCACTGCCACCCTCGATCCCGAGTTGGCATGTTCTCCCCGTGTCTGTGTGGGTTTTCTCCGGGTGCTCTGGTTTCCTCCCACATTCCGAAGACATGTTAGGTTAATTGGTGTTTCTAAAGAGCGTGCATGTGTGTGTGCGCGTGTGTGCGCGTGTGTGCGCGTGTGTGCGCGTGTGTGCGCGTGTGCGCGCGCGTGTGCGCGCGTGTGTGTGTGTCTGGCTCTCCCGCGACCCTGACTAGGATAAGCGGAATGAATGAGTATTTTAGTTGGTTTATTATTTTGATTTGATGATTATACCAGTTTGGCCAGTTTGGGTCAATGTATTTTTATAGCATATCCAACAGATGGCGCTAAATAATAGGAAATATATGAATGTTGTATATAAGGCGTTAATGGAGAAAGTCGAGTCATTGATACTGGACGGATAAGTGGAAAGTTGGGTCTATAACCTCAGCTGATTGGATAGTGGCACTGCCCCCTGCCAATTTATTAGGTACACCTCCTTGTTTCTACACTCGTAGTCCATTTGCTCAGTTCCTCTCACCACATAGAAGCACTTTGTAGCTCTCCAAATACGTACTGAAGTCCGTCTGTTTCTCTGCATACTTTGTTAATTATATTTACTCTGTTCCTTAATGGTTAGGACCATCACAGATCCGGTACCAGCACTAGCACTAGCACTGTCACTAACGTGGTCCAGCAGTGCTGCTGGAGTTTATAAACAGTGTTGAACCATATTGCTTTACATTGTAGATGTAAAGTCAGAGTGGCAGCCCATCTGTTTAGACGGTTTGTGTTAGTCGGCCTCTAATCCTTCATCAGTGTGCCGGTGGCTGGACAGTTTTGACTGGTGAACTATTTTTAGTCCAGCAGTGACACGGGTGTCTAAAAACTCCACCAACACTGCTGATCCACACTGACACACCCAAACCATGTTAGTGTGAGTGCAGTGCTGAGAATGATCCACCAACCAAATAGGACCTGATCTGTCCAGGTCCTGCGAGGGGAAGAGTCCTGTATATTAAAGAACGACAGGATGCATGTTGAGAAACAGATGGACTACAAACTCTAATTGTAGAACTACAAAGAGCTTTTATATTATAATTGAAAAGGATCAAACGAATACCAAGAGGGAGATGAGTGTTTGTCTTAATATCTCATCTATCTATCTTAATAATGTGATATCTCCATAAAGTCTAGAAAAATTTAGATGGTAAAATAACCATTTACAGTAGTGAATCCTAGATTATGTATAACAAGTCATGGTGTGTGTGTGTGTGTGTGTGTGTGTGTGTGTGTGTGTGTAGCTTGCAGGAGGTATCTATGTCAGGCTGGAGACCCAGGTTAAAAGCTCAACTCAGTCGGCTGGCAGGCAAGACAAAACACTTAGGTACTGCACCTACACGACCACAAAAAGCATGTGTAACAAATAAACACAAGGAGTGTAACGACGCAAACGTGTGACGATGTCCTCAAAAATCCAATGTGACAGGATCCTCAAGTTGTGCTGTTAATTTTTGTTTATTACACCATCTAATGCAACTGCATATTTTCAACATCAGAGGGCGCAGATCCCGTTTTCACTTGGACTCCTAATAGTTCACTCTTTTAATTGCAGTGATCTAAAGATTTTTTTTGTTCAGTTTCCATTTTATTCCTTTCGATTTGAGTTGGTATTTTTCAGAATTAAACAAGGAATGTTTTCACCTGCTTTGAGTTTGGCTGGACGTGCTTTTTGTTTATTACGCCATCTAATGCAACTGCAGTTTTTTAACAAAAAAGGGTGCAGATCTCGTTCTCAGTGAGACTCCTATTAGTTCAACCTTTGTTGCAGTTAACTATTTTTATTATAGTTATTATAATATAGCTATATAACTATTATTTTTATAGCTATTTTTGTTAATAGTTTGTTTAACAATTGTTTGGAATTTTATTATTCGGAAATAAAAAAAAAGGAACTTCGTTTTACTCTATTTAAAATATATGCTGAAGCTACAATGGAGCATTTGGTTTAAAAATTATTATAATTTGCTTAGACCAGACTTTTTTAATTGCTTATTCCTCGGATGTCCCTACTTAAGAATCTACTGAGGAGGGAGGAAAAAAAAATAAAAAAATCTTTATTTTTCAGCACTTTCTCGAGGGCTATGTGGAAGGACGCATACAAGGAAGGAGGAAGTTTTATTTTTTTTTTTATTTTATTTAACCTACAATTAAATTAAAGTGAATCTGGGCAAAAATTAAACGAACAGAAGAATATCGTTGGCTCTCCACCGGAGGGTGGAAAAAGCTAAAAAAAAAAACTAATAAATAAATTATATATTTTTATATATATATATATATAAAAATATATAATTTTTTAAAAAAAAATTTTAATTTCAACTATTGGTGCTGTGGCAGATCCGAGAAATACCAAAAAAAAGTCTGGCCTTACAACATAAACGTGCAGTTTTGCACAGTTTTCATTTCAGAAAAAAATGGTCTTTTATCAAATGTAAGATCAAAGTAATTTGAATCGTGAACTCGTATTGTGAATCGAATTGTGAGCAGATATGTAATAAACACACCATCGTGGCTATCACTGCATCTCTCCTTTGGCCTTTCTAGGGCAAGGATACGCTCTGGGCAGTCGAGACCGACGTAGGAAAAAAGTGGAGCGTCTACCCAGTGTCCGTCGCTCTTTTAGAACATTCTCAGACCTAGAGAAGAGAAGTAATGGGACGGAAGAAAGCTGGCGGCTTCATCAACCCTGATTAATTCTCTCTGTTAGTTTTATCACACCTGCTTCTGCAATCTGGTAGATTTACTGTTGTTACTTGCCCTCCTGTCCTGATCTCAGGTGACCCTCTCTTCTATATTAGTAACCTGCACTTTAGATTCTACTAAAAACAACATTGGAGAATAAAGAGCAGCATGAAGCCGCTTTAACTAGAATTCTTCTTGGGTGTCTTGTATTTGTAACTATATACAGCGCTCGCAATACGCTCAGTTGTGTTGAAGTCCTGGTGGTATCGTCATGCCAGGCTAAAGCTGGACAACAACTACCCTGTCCCAGTGCTAGCTATATATATATATATATATGTATGTATGTATGTGCAGTAATTTATTTATATATATTTATATCTTTATATATAAGGAGTACTTTATAAAATAGGACAAGAATATGACAACTTACAAACAAAAAGTCCCTAAACACATCAACTGAACATCCAAACATGAACTAATAAACTCTCACACACACACACACACACACACACACGAGTGATGCACTATTGCTCCCACCTC
>JAUZSU010012245.1:0-11085 GCA_034780255.1 Parotocinclus maculicauda
GGCGGATTCGTGAAACAAGCAATAAAAAAAGTCTGGCCTAATGGTGCTGGCATTATATGTTTGAGAAAAATATAAACTCATGAGCTGAACTCAAAGATCTAAGTCTTTGTCTATGTACACAAAATGTGTGTATTTGGTGGGACCACTATTTGCCTCATGCAGTGCAACACACTTGATTGTGGCCTGTGGAATGTTGGTCCACTCCTCTTCGATGGCTGCGCTGTCGTATACACCGATCCAGAGCATCCCAAACATGCTTAATGGGTGACATGTCTGGTAAGTATACTGGCCATGCAAGATCTGTGATGTTTTTAGCTTACTGGAATTGCATACAGATTGTTGCAACATGGGGCTGTGCGTTATTATGCTGCAGCATGAGGTGATGGCCGTGAATGAATGGCACAACGATGGGTCTCAAGATCTCCTCGCAGTATCTCTGTGCATTCAAAATACCCACAGTAAAATGTGTACGTTATCCACAATATACGCCCGCCCATACCATAGCTCCACCGCAACCATGGGCCACTCGATTCACAACATTAGCAATAGCAGCAATAGCAAACCGCTCATCCACACTATACCATACATACAGTCTGCAATCTGCTCTGTACAGTAAAAACAGGGATTCATCTGTAAAGAGAACACCTGTCCAACATTCCATATGCTATCAAATTTACCCACTGAAGTCGGTTATGATGCCTGCAGACAAGCTTCCCTGAGACAGGCTCTGACAGTTTGTGCAGTAATTCCTTAGTCATGCAAAGCGAGTGTTATGGCACGTGGTCTGCGGTTGTGAGGCCCATTGGATATGCTGCCAAACTCTTTGAAAAGTCTTACTCTGGTGTACATTCCTGCAGTCAGCATGCCCATTGCATACTCCAGCCTAAGGTACACCTGTGCAATAATCATGCTGTCTAATCAGCATCTTGATATGCCACATAAAGTCTTAGATTGTTGAGCTCATGAAAAACTTGAGCAAAGAAAGGATTACATATATATTTTTGTTCCGTATAATTTAGATTTCTTTCCTGCATATGAATATTTTTATAACAGACCTATGAGAGTTCACTTCAGACAAACAGGCTGCATTAAACACAGATACTGATAATCCCTCAGATTATAATGCAGGGATTAGAGCCTTTTGGAAATAATGCAATAACCAGCTGTCCTTTCATGGATTATGTATTTTATTCAACCTTGTATGCACTGGAACACATTAAAATGTAATGGGAAAATGTTTTTGAGAATAACTAGTAAAAATGCTCCTAAGAAATTATCTACAAAAACATAATAGATAAATTGATCTTCCATATTGATACACCACTATACTTCTGGCTACATCATAGAGTACTTCTGCACATTTTATGAATTCCTCAGAGCAAGAACAGCTATAAAATGCATGTCATTTATGTACAAGATCAACAAATATATAAACTGTGCGCCACAAAAGAGCATCTGTTAACAGCAGTAATAATGTGCAATACTTTCTATCAGCCTTTTGTTGCTCAATTAAGGCATACGGTGAATCATGAAAATTGTGGAGCTAGGTTTTATGAACTTTCTTCTGCTTATTTATAGTACAATGCTGCATTGAGATGAGCTGTGTGGAACTCAAATGAGCAACAGTGGTTAGAAAATCACAAAAAATGCTAGACTCCTGCTAGTGGATTGGTTGCCAGTTGACATTTGAGGCTGGTTTAGGGGCTATGAAATTCTCCTTAGTGAATGTGCACTTGTTTTCTTTTGTTTTCTTTCTTTTGATAATTTCCCCTTCTACTACAGAGAAATGTTTTTTTGGAATCCCAAACAAAATCACAAGGATTCAGTTGTACATACAGTGTGCTGCAAATATCTTGGATTGGTATTGCATTTCTTGACTTAGCAATGGTATACTGACCATATATAATGATTTATCAGTGTCCTTATTAAGATACAGATGAAAAATGCACAAAATGCTTACAAAAATTCCCAAAAAATTGTAATAAAATACAATGAAAAAATAACATTTTCAGAACACGATGACTTTAGCCAGCAAAAGGTAGTACTTAGTTGAAAAAGTGGTTTCTTGGCTGTTAGCCTTCCATAAAGCCTTGTCTAATTGTAGAAGGGTCTTAACGATGCTGATGCTGCTATTGCTATTGCTTTTGCTATTGCTGTATTCCTTAGTTAAATCTGAAGCTGGTTTTTTGATGCTGTATATAAATTTGCTGTATTTTTTGGTTGTAATAAAGATATAACGATACTTGTCTAATAAATACACTGAGATTATACCATTGCTATAACAACAAATCTATTAGTGTCATGATTGGCTAAGGCTTTTGCACAGCAATGTAATATCACTACCATTGAAAGACAATCAACCATGTTTTGCATGTAAGTGTTTCAACCAGAAAATTAGCTAACTTTGAATACAAATTCATCAGGAAAGACTAGCCTTTATTTAAAATGAGAACATAAATGATTCACCATCTTATATTTGAGCGCATTACTTCTTAATATAGTACATTAATTCATTTTCTTATCCACATGATCCTGGACAGAGTCGTGGGATAGCCAGTGCCTAACAGTCAGCACATAACACAAGACAGAAACAACACCATAAAGGGTGCCAATCCATCATAGGGCAATCATACACACACACACACACACACACACACACACACACACACACACACACTAAAAGCAGTTTAGAGACACCAGTTAACCCAACACACATGTCTTTGGACTGTGGGAAGACGTCAGAGCACCTGGAGTACACCCACATGGACATGAGGAGGACATGAAGACTTCACAAAGAAAGTACTCTGGCCACTCCATCTGGGATTGAACCCAGAACCATCTCACTATGAGGCAACAGTGCTGCCCACTGAGCCACTGTGTCACCCTTCTTCTTAATTTAGTTGTCACAGTCACTTAGTAGGTCTCCTTGCAAAGTTATTTATACTTATTCAGTAAACACCTTATCCTGGACAGGGGTGCTTTTAAGTCTGGTTCTTATTTTATAAGTGCTAGACACCAGACAATGTAGCATTGTGAGTCCATCGGAGATGCAGCATTGGGTGCAAGGAAGGGAAATATCTGATTAGGGAATCAGCCCAAGCTATGTGTGGCATTGCCAGAAAACAAAAGCAGGATAGATACAAGGCTTCACCAGACTGGTCAAGTTTTTCCACATTATTTCCCTGTTTACTGAAGAGCACTTGTTTGCAAATGTCCATGTTAATCAGTAGTCCTCCTTCAGGTAATCTTAACATCAGTTAAGAGCAGTTACTCAGCAATGTTTTTATCATCCTTCCTGAGGGAGAGACATAGGCAAACAGCTGTTGTCTTTGAAAAACTAGGGACTTGTGTTTGTAGATTATGCTCCATAATTACAATACTTGAAGTGGGTAAAACAAACCTGCATTTGCAGTGGGTTTTATTGACACACTCCAAACTGATCTTGCATACCAAGTTGGTAGACTCATCTCAGGGCATACCTGCTAGATGTTCATTGTCCTTGAGGTAAGGCATATTAAATCACACCACTACTACAGTGTTCACCCCCTTTAAATATCCAGGTATCACATCTAAATCATCTGTTACAAAAATACAAAAACAAAAAAAACAACACACTGACCTGACTTTGTTAACTGTGTGTAAACCGTTATCAAATAGCCCTGTAGTACTAGATGACTCTTGGCAGGCTTAGTACAGCATCCATGTTTCACTGTTGAGTAATGGAGAATGAACACTGTAGATTGCACACTATTTCCATTTCACCTCCAAAGCCCTTCCCTGTCATATTGCACTACGAGATAGCCTGTAATAGACAACAAGATCTTTTTCTGGGGTTTGTAACTCGAATTAAGTATTTAGCATTGTGCAACTGAATCCTCATTGCTCAAGGGACATGCTATAGATTTTTGTTGGGACAGTATCCCACAAATAAATTTAGACTCACTGTTATTTATGGGGATGTAACTTCTCAAAGAACCAATTAATGACTTACAGTTCAATTGGAGACATCCGTGTATATCTCTGTAGAGCTGCAGTTAGTTGTGCTAAATTACACAAAACCATTTAGATAATAGCTCGTGTTATGTTTGTTAACTGTAAATATTATAAATAAAGTCAGTCTTGTTCCTGATTCTTGATTTACTGATTGACAGCTGATAACTAGGTTTGACCCCTTTGAAAAGTCAACCATTCATCATACATGTAGAAAAGCACACTGTACAATTACCATTAAAATATTTTTCAAGAGCTGACAGTGAAGCACGTGTCTGGAAACAGTGCAAAATGATACTTTCAAAGCCATTTTTGTCCTGTTTAGAACAATGGATATAGGAACACGCCATAGGCACTCAGAGACGCAAATGCTTCAGTGAGTGTCCACTAGCTGTGTGTCAGGGACTTAAGAGAAAATTCAGCATGCTGTGCTACTTACATGTTTTTAAAGAATGACCAGTATTAGGGATTTGATCATTTGATTTACTCAAATAATGAATTTCACCATCATTAATTAACAGTATAGACACTGTGAACATTGAATTTCTCAATTTTAATGAAACTGAATGGGAAGCTGAATGAGAGGCTTCCTGTGTAGTCTTAAAGTAATCACCTGTGCCTTATTTCCCTAAGGTGTAACCACATATATCCATATACCCCTACCTATACATACACAGTGCACATTAATACACAGACATATGGGGTATATACACACAAGTAATATACATATGTAAATAAAAATAATAATGGTATGTCTGTCCAGGAAATAGTGAGCTATATTAGCTAATAGAATAGTGTGTGCTTGTTAAAACTGTAGTAAGATGCGGAATCACGCATTATGGGCTGGTTTTGAGAGCAGCCCACCACTTGTGCTTTTGACCCTGGACTTTTAAGTTTTTGTATTACCCCAGGAACCAACTCTAGACAGGATCATCCATCACAGGGCACGTGCACTCACACTCACACAGTAACCTAACACGCGTCTTTGGAATGTGTGAAGAAACCAGAGTACCTGGAAAAAAATCACAAGGACACTGGGGGAACATACAAACTCCATACAGACTAAGACCAGGAATAGGACCAGGAACTTTAAAAGTGTGAGGTGACAGCTCTAACCACTTATGTCCCTGTTCCACCCAGGAAAAAACACTGTTAAACAACTTATGATTGGGTGTTTTGCTGTCTGTCTACACTCTCCACTGTGGCTTTGCTCATTGGTGCATTTATAGGGCTTCCAAGATCTGTATTGGTAGAGCTGATGTAGTTCCTGCTTGGCCTTAAACTTTGCAGTGCATTAATGTTTCATTAATGTTTTGTATAATAATTCATCCCACCGGATGAAACCTTTGAAATATACTGAGCACTAAAATTATAGAAACATTGTGTGCGTTTTTTGTTTTTTTTCTTTCATGTGCAGGCATGTAGCTTTACCTGACCGCATTACATTTTGTGTAAGAGGTTGTGATTTAAGAAGTGTAATGGTTGTTAACCTCACATTACCATAGTCACATCTTTTCGCTACTGTAATGTGTGCAGTAGATATGGAAATGCATCATAGATATTGCTGGACACAGCAGTGGAACACTGCCATCTACACAGAATCCGACGTGTAAACTGTGATACATATCACTTCCTCCAGGAAATGCAATTCTTCAGTTACAAACACTTTAGCAAGCACACACACTCACACTGTAGAACTAAAATCTAAATCCAAAGAAAGAATGTGTCCTCCTGAAGAATCACTCATTTCCATAACAGGCAATGCAGTATCACGAGCCTTAAGACTTAAAAGCTTCTGTGAACAACAAAGACTGTAACAGTATGCACATAGTTAATACAAAGTACATCAATATGAATGAAATCAATTAATTAAATTTAAAAATATGAAACAAATCATCAATGTATGACATATATAAAATATATGGAAGTAAAAATGCACATGCTAAACCAGATTTTTATTTCCTATTATAATGTGTCATAATTACTAAGACTTTGGGCGTTAAAGTGAATGGACGCTGATCGTGGATACTTTAGTAACTATCAGTTTGCTTAATGAGTCACTGAACCAGGATTATGTCTTGTTCATTTGTAACAGTGCCGGACAGTAACAAATTACTGTTTACTCACTTAGTGTACTTTAAGTACAGTTTGTGAAGCAGCAATTGATTCTAATTATTTTTGAGAGAAAAACGTGTGAGGTTATAGGTTATGGTACCTTGAAGATTAGGCAACTTTGTCTAACTGACTCATTCTATACCACTGCTTCATTTTAATACAAACCCCTAACCCCCTATAATGAACAATGATTCAAAAATGAAACCTGATAAATATAATTCCCTCACTGTATGCTCCATTTCCCTCTTAACAGCAATGAGATATGCTTATAGTTTAATGGTTTTATTCAATGATTAATTAAATGGTGTGACACTAGATGAAATTCACTGTGGCACAGTAAAGGATGTTACTAATTTTATTTAAACGCATGCAAGCACACCAAGAAACATTTACTACTTTGCAGGTGTAACCTGAGTGGCAAATGCTCCGCAAATTAATGTGAGCACACACACTTACACACACACACACTATCATTGAATGGAAGGTTAATGGATATCTCGATTGGCATGTGGTTTTTGCTCTCTAATTGTCTACTACTCTCGGGTCATTTTATTGCCAGTTACAAGATGCTTGCTTTGCAACAGGTTGGTTGACGGTAAGAGATAATTGCTTATCATATATGTCTTTTTATTTTGTAGACAATGTACCACACGTTCCTGTGTTTACCAAGCAGCCTGGAAGCATTGTATTTCCAGTGGATTCCATGGAGACAAGCAGAGAGGTGGTATTCAGTTGTGAAGCTCAAGGACAGCCTCAGCCCTTTTACAAGTAAGCCAGCCACCTTCCAACTCTAATTTCCTTAAAGGTCTTGTGGGTAAAGTTATGGACAGAGTTTTACACAAAGAAGAGTCTGTGTTGTTCCAATCAGGGGTAATGGCTTCAAACAGTTGACGGGTACTTGACAATTCTTTCCCAATTAGTTTGTGTTTTGTTTCCTAATCTGGCCTCTGACTATGTGTTGGCTAAACTTAACTTGTTTTCCAACCACTTATTGGTGGTCTTCACAGTGTGAGCAGGAGCATTGTCTTGTTGAGCTATAACGTGATATTCCTGTTTAGATAATATAATTTTTAGATATGGAAATCCAGACATTCTTCTATATTTCCCTGTACTTCAAAACATTGATTGACTGTTGACAGAGAAACAGCTCACCAGTTCCAGCCGCTGAAGAATAATACAGCGTATGCATATTCAATAGAAATCAACTCAGTATAATTGCTACTTTTCCCAGCCATCCCATGAAAAAAATG
The DNA here is from genome assembly GCA_034780255.1 of Parotocinclus maculicauda. Taxonomy (NCBI): domain Eukaryota; kingdom Metazoa; phylum Chordata; class Actinopteri; order Siluriformes; family Loricariidae; genus Parotocinclus; species Parotocinclus maculicauda. Next base: position 7,356 of record JAUZSU010012245.1, read on the forward strand.
TTTGACAACATTTTGTAAGTGCGCACAGAAATTCTTTTTGGCATTAAGACCATATGCTCCGAGTTTAAAAATAAATAAATAAATAAGAAACTATGATGCTTAAAAATCTGTTTCTTGCTCTGAACAAACCCATACAATTAGTTTATGAATTTATTTACAAAACTATAACTGATATAGAAACACAATTTATGGCCAAATATTTATTTTATCAAAGGCCAAGTCCTTGTTTTTTTCTAAATAAGCTGTCAAAATATGGATCAGTCCCAGTTATCTTCACTGCAGCAGCTTCCTGTGTATAGACAGACCATTTTGCTCCCCCAGGATTTAACTAGCTTAATGGGCAAGCTAATAAGCCACTTCCCATTTCCTGTTAACTTGGCCAGATCGCCTGCCCTCAAGGTGAACGTCATTCTCCTGGCAGCTCCCAAGTCCATCACTTTCGAAAGTCATTAAACTGCTAACCGTTGTGCGACGCTTGCTGCACTCATTATCAGGCTCTTAGCCATTATGTCCTAAAAAGCTAACTTGTCCTTCCTCCTGAGCAGTTTCTTTCATTCCTCAATAAGTTTCTTAAATGGTAGCTCTTGTCTGTGCTGTCAGCTTTAGTTTTAGTTACATACATTATTGGGATTTTGAGATGAACCATCTCCTCCATCCAACGCCAGATGGTTTCATAATGCTGCATAATATCTGCTGGAATGCTGTCACATCAAACATGTGCTGACTAAATGACGAAGCTCAGCTGCAAGGTGGAGATTCTTCTGATTACATTTACTCATACAATTTTGTGTCGCCTCCAGCTGCATTTACAGAACATGTAGCATTTGTTGTTTTCAGCAGTGTTAATGACCTTCTCTTTAGTACTCCAGCCTCTTTTACTCTAATCAGTTTGAGCTATTGCCACTGTCATTTTAAGCTGATTTGTGATTTCAAACTGGTAATTTGAAATAGTGGTACCATTATCATTATTATGTCCCATTTTGTAAACAGTGACATGGCAATGAACAAATTATTTTTTGTGATGTGAAACGTGATCATTTTAACAAGTAAACAAGTAAAAGATATTGTTTCTCAAACCAAAAAAGCTCAGCAAAATGTGTCTTGTGCAAAATATTTAACTTATGTAAATTAACCCTAAATACAGGTAGCATTCACACCATTAAGGTCCATTTGCTTTTTTATGTCCTTTTGTCACCTTAAGAAGCATAATACCTTTAAATAGGAAATTTTTGAACTCCAGACATTGTGGCTGTGAACAGCTAATCAACACGGCCACCTCAGAAGTCAATCAATGCAAAGGTGGAATAAGAGTTTTTTCTTACTTGTATTTGTATGGATGACTTTTCGCTAATTAACTGAAACAAGCTAAGGAAGTGTTAGTATGTGTGTCAGTAAATAATACTGTTTTGTTTGTCGTCCTGTATATTTGTACTGCCTGTATATTTTCGCTAACCTATAGCTATAAAATGGTTCACATTCATTAGTTGTGTCTCTGTATCATTTGGCTAATCATTCATGTTGTTTGTAATGCTGTCTATCAATGTATTTTTGGCTTCTATCAAACAGAAGTTTAAGGTTTATCATACAATCCTCTTAATTGTTATGGCTTTCTCCTTAGACATGGTTGTAACAGTACATAACAGTATTTTATATTTTTATTGTAGATTTTCATAAATGAAAAATTTGGTGCCATTGCAAATGCTAAGTATATAGTAGTGTTCTACTCCTGTTTTTGGCAGTATCTCTAATGTATTAACGTAGTGTTCGCAAACAGTTTTCCTGAACAGAAAATCCCCTTTACATTTACAAAACAGTTGCCTAAAAAGACTATGCAACTATGGTCATGTTCGGTCAGTGTCCTTTTGAATCAACGTCACTGTTTTACTGAACGTAATGTGGTCATTAAATGGTGAACACCTGTATTTGTAAAATAATCATCATTTATTTTTACTTAATCATGGCTTTAAAGCACATACTAAAGCTTATCATTTCAGCTTAAGTCCATTGTCAAATGGTAAGTTAATAATAACATCTATTTCCAAACTATGGGTTCCTTATTTCACATTAATTGGTTTTGTTTGATTACATTTGTTTTATTGTGGGTCCAGAGCCTGACTGCCTTCTCTTGTGTTTGTAGGTGACTAAAAGGGTCATTTTTAATAAAGTTCATGTCACACAAGACAAATTAATGGGCGTTGTTAAAAATGCACTATATTAAAAATCATACCACTGTGTCATTATTGTGCAGTCTGTAACGAGAGAGCAGTGTCAGAATTGTTGTAGATAAATCAAATTTGATGTGACTTATATTGTTATATATTGTAATTACATTGTTGTATTTGATAACAATATAATAAAACTTCATTTCTGCTGTATAGCTTAAAATGAGTGTGGATTTATTGCACACAGGGGCACAGATACCATGTACAAGTTCCCATGGACAGCCTTCACAACATCTGAAAAAGGAAAAACAGCTTTCTGAGAACAGTCAAATTGACTGTTGTATTTAATTCATTTTGTTACACATTATTGATTTTATGGCATCATTTGATTCATTTTGTTTGACATTGTTGTTTTTCAGTGAAATTTATTGAGTTGATGTTCCATGCATAATGAAATTTTAGATGTCGAAGCCAGTTAAAGATTAAATACTGTGTTATTTATATTTGGCTATGATTTAATATTAGGAACTCTCTATTGGTTTTCTATAGTATAAAACTAATGCACATTTAGCAAGCTGGAAGATAAGGACAGACAGAAGGACTTTGTTTAAAGTTAGAAATATATTTTGGAATTGTGTTGGAGATGACTTTTGAGTGCTTTACTCCTCACTGCTTCAGTAAACCCACACAAGCGCCGATGCTTTTGTTTCTTGTCATAAAAAAGCAAATGAAAAAATTGTGTATGCCCCCAAAACAGACATTTATCAATGTTTTGCAAGCATATTATGCCTGTGCCTGAAGAAAAATAGATAACTCATTGTTCAGTATCAGCAGTAGGCATATGTGTTTGTTTGTGAGAAAAAAAGTTTCATAGCTATTATTTATACATCCAAAAAGTCTGATCTAGTAAGACTAAACACATATTAACTTATTATGCAAAGAAAGAAAAAAATGCAAAGAAAAAATCTTACATTTCCTTTGGCTATCATTTCATTGCAGACAGTATGAACCTGAAATATTTAATGTTTTGTCTGGTCAACTTCCAACATTTCAGGCCTGCAACAAATTAAAAAAAGTTGGGACAGTAAAGCATTTACCACTTTGTAATGTTGCCATCCTTCTCCTTACACTTAAAAGACATTTTGGCACTGATCATACCAATTTGTGAAGTGTTTTGGGTGTTATTTTCGGCCAATTCTTTCCGCAAATGTTAAGGTGTCAAGAAAGATCTGGAATACTGATTCATCTGACCACAATACACGTTTCTACTGTGTGATGGTCCATTCTAGATGACTATAAGCCCAGAGAAGGACACATCTGGCTAACACAAGGCTTCTTTTTTAAATACCAAAGTTAGTAGCATTTGTAAATGTAACTCCGTATTGTAGTGCTTGACAGTTTGCCAAAGGTTTGTTAAGTAATCCCTTGCTCATGAGGTTATATCAGTTTTGATACAATACCAGCTGAGGGATCGGAGATCACAGATCTTTATTTTAAGTCAAGTCAAGTCAATTTATTTCTATAGCGCTTTTTACAATACAATATTGTCACAAAGCAGCTTTACAAAA
>JAUZSU010012255.1:0-11084 GCA_034780255.1 Parotocinclus maculicauda
TCTGAAAGGGATGTTCGGGTGCTAACCCGGATTGTATCCAAAAAACCACTGCAGAATTAAATGTGCACCTCAACTCCCATTTCCACCAGAACGGTCCGTCGGGATCCACAGGGTCAAAATACACGGCCGGGCTGCTATAGCAAAACCTAAAACCAGGTGTTTCAGTTTCATTGTCTAACCAGTGTGTGTGTGCGCGCGCATATATATATATAAAAAATCTGATGATGTTTAAGGCCATATTTCCAGATAAATATACAAACTTTCATGCAAAACTATAATATAATGATAGCCTTGAGTTACCTTAATTATATATCTGTTATTTATTCATTGAAAAGTAGTCAAATCAAATTGATTCAGTTATGTTATGTATTGACTGATTAATTTGTAGTGAACAAGTTAAAGAAGTTAATTGTACTAGTCATCACACTAGCTCATGAACATTAAATCCATTAATCCAGTCATGCACAATAAGAAGTTTCATTATAAATAACCATAAACGCAAATAAATCTAAACACTCAACAGTGTACACACTACATGCATCTTTATACATCCCAGTCATCAATATTGAGTTTTGCTATGCAGGCATAGCTTGGTTACTGGAGTAAGTTTTATTGGGTATTGGCCAATTTGCAGTGCTTTCAAACTAACATCATATTAAAAATAACGAAGTGAGTCGATGCATTCCAATTATCCCTAAACACAACCCCGGCCGAGAAACAACGCAAGACTACATACACAAACTAAGCTACAACCCTCATCTGACATGTCCTTCATATAAAGTCAATACCAGTGTTGCATTTTCAAATTTTCCACCAGACCAGAGCTTGTAATGGTCTCAGTGTGCAGCAGCAGTAGGGTTTGCACTACTGTTAGAAGGCTGTTAGTTTGTATTCAAAATTATTCCAATGTAATCAGTAGATAAAACAACCTGACCTTTCCTAGATAATCTTAAAACAGCATAATTGTCCCATCCTACAGTTCAGAGTGCGATTCAAGCATGTTCAGACACCCTATTTTGTGATTTTAGCAGCAGTATGAAAAGATGCAGCATAGTGTGCGTTGGAGGAAACGTACCTCTCGCCCTAACAGATTGGAAGTTGTGCAATCAAGGACACCTTGCGAGGAGTTTGTGAAAATTGACAACTAATCCCCGTTCCCCGAAAAAAAATGTCCTAATGCTAGTGGTCTGTATACAGCACATTTTCGAAATACTCATGATAGATACGACTACATACAGTCCAAAACCACCTGGTCCATAACCAAGTTTACGCAAGTGTTACATGTCAATAACTTCCACATGAACATGGGTTTCCTTACCCATCAATTAATAATGTTTTTTTTCCTTTGAAGTCACTCAGGTCTTTACTCATGAACGTGTCTCGCACATCCAATGCAATTACGAGAACAGACTGTCCACTTATCAGCTCAAAATTATGGCAAGCTGATATATTAGATGGTAAGTGTGTACATCATGAAGTAAAAGTGCTGGACATGATCTCCTCCTCATAGCAGTCTAATAATAAAGGTTCAGCATTCCTGTGATGGGCAAAACATTGTCCTGTATGTTTACTGTACTTTTAGTTTGAACACCTTAATCTTTGATTAATCCCAGCCTCTTCAGGGCCTGTTTACGTCCCTCTTCATTCCTGCTCCGAGGGGAAATGACCACACTGATGCCATGTGAGCGCAGAGGTTTCTGAGAGTCTGCACTTGGCTGCGCTGGCGATGAAACGTGGATAGACGGCCGAGATTTTCCAATCTCTGGTTCTTTGTGCAATTCAGAAGGCGGTTGCTCAAAACCAAGGTCCTTCCAGCTTCCTGCAGAAGCAGGTCGAGAATGGTTTCTTCGTGTCTGTTCAGATGATATAGCTGGACTATTTTCTCGCTGAATGGAGGGATGCTCATGTGTAAGGCTTTTTACACCCGAGCCTGATCGTTCCACGGGCATTGATTTAGTCTCCAACGTTTTGAAGCTTGGTGCCACAATGTTTGTCGGACTGTCCTTTCCACTGTTTCCAGTTAGAGGTAGAGGCAAACCATTAATCCCATCCATGCCCAGTACCACTTGCTGCTCAGTAGTATTTGAATTGTGTGTGGATGCTGGCACCACATATGTACTTGTGTTCAAAGATGCCTGAGGTGAGACCTTGTGTAGTGGACTGACTCCGGAATTTGGTTCATCGCCCTTCATCAAACCCAGTTTCTTTAGAGCCTCCATGTGAACCTTTTGTGGGTTTGTGATCATCCGATCACCAGTTGAAACAAGTGAATGACTTGGCCCAGGACTTTTGTGGCTTTTCAGGACTATGCTGGGAGGGAGTTTCTTGGGTTTGGGTGCCACAGCTGGTGGACTTTTAGGTTCACCATGTTCCACTGGAGTCAAGAAACTAGTATCTAGCCCTGGCATGGAAACATGTGGTTGTTCTGGCACCTTCTGGGATGGAGATCTTGCAATAACTACTGGTACCTTCTCGGGCGCTCTCTTCGTAGAAGCCTTTTTACGCAATTTTTCTAGTTCACTGACAGACAGTATTGCTTTAGGCGATGTCGCCACTGGGCTTCGAGTGTTCTCATTGTCATTGTAGCCACCAAAAGCTGGAAGTGGGGCAATTCCCATGTCTGCTGGATGTGGATCTGAGTGTAGATGGACTGCGGGCTGAATTTGGGTTTGGGCTTGACCCTGTTTTAATGGGGGAGAAAGTTTTGGCTCATCCATGAAGTCTGAAGGAGGAGGAAGCAGCTCCATTAGCGTCTCAGATGAAAAACTCTTATGGTTCTGATAAGGAACCACACTGCCCTTTGGAGCGGCATCTTTGGCTTTCGTTCCACTGGAAAGGCCTGTTCTAACTGGTGGCTCAGGTATAAATGAAGGTGGCAAGTCAGCAACCTCACTATGAGAGTCACCATTTGGTTCAGATGCTCTGGGACTTTTAGGTGATCTAGGATGTCCATTTCCAGCATGCAGTAAATTTGTTGGATGGTAAGAATTGAATGCAGTGGAATTAGGCTTACTGACCAGTAGAATTGGCTTTTTCACAAATTTGCCATTGCCGTTGGCCAGCACTATTGGAGTTGGCACAAGCAGGCTGCGGTTTTTATGGTCTTTTTCCAAAAAATTGTTGGACTCCTCACTAGTTGATAGCTCTGGAAGACAAACAAGACAGCAATATTTACAATAATGTTCAGAAAGTTTTAGTTTGATGTTTAAATCAGCAATAAATTCATAATCAAACAAACACCAGTCACACATACTTGCATATAATATGTATTCAGCTTGAATGGGCAAACTGAGAAACTTCAGTCATTCATGCTTATTTTCTAATTGCTGGGTGTGACGTTGTTGGCATGTTTTGGCAGTGCATGCAGGCTCATCCAATTCAGTTCACCATTTAAATGCACTGAAAAAATTTTTTTTGCAATTTGCACAGGGGCATAATTGCCATTTCGTTGCGCCAGCTCTGGTGGGAACACAAGGTGAGCCAAAATTCAAATATCAATGCTATGTAACTAAATTAGCCATGGCAATAAATAGCCTTCTTTTACATAAACTTTAAATGACATTCAGGAAAAGGACGGTGAAATGTCCATATCGTTTGAGTTTCTCAGTACATACATATACTGTACACACACCAGTATTCATCTCAAAGCTGTACAGTTCCAAGGATTAAGTTGTGACCAAATGTGGAGATCCAGTTCAAGGCCATTTTGACACTTGACAAAGTGTGTGTTACAATCAACGAAAGCCTTTCCTGACAGCTAATAATCAGTGTAACAGATGAGTAACAGTAATATTAGTAGTGAAACCGAAGCCACCTATAGTTAAAAAGAGCTGGATCTGCTCACACTCGCTACTGTTAGCATGCTAAACCAAAAGTTATTGTACTACAATCTGGTGTCAAAATGAATAAAAGAAATATGAACGCCATCATTACTAGTAAACTAGTGTCCCATGCGCTAGCTAGCTATCACACTAGCCTAGTTTCATTATGGTAATGAAGGCGTATGAAAGAACTCCTGCTAGCTATATGGTATTCAGTGCAATCAGTCTCGTTTCACTGCTCAAGGTTTTGCACTAATTAAATGTGGCAAGTTTGATTGTGACCTTATAATTAGCTTGTCATTTTTGAGCAAGGTAATTAGTGGCCACTTAGTTCAGGTTAATCATTCTGCCTTCAGCAAAGGATGCAGCACATTCTGAAGGTACTGGCTTTTCATAACTTTACTGTTCACTCCTTCACAGCCTCAATTTGTACCTGGATGTTTCTTTAGTTCATGTGTTTCTGAAGCAGGGCTGAAATGAAAGTGGCAGAAATAGTACAGGGACCATTGACTATTTGTACAGAAAAAAAAAAGTAGAAGGACAATCTGGATGTCCGAAGGGGTTTTCTGTGCATCTTTAAGTAGCAATATAGGCATTATTTCGTTACTAAATGCTAAAACATGTTCCAGGAATGTACAGCTGTCCACCTCTCTCCTGGACAGCTAAACAAAAGGTTTAATTTGGTGTGGTATGAGGGAACGGGAAGCTTGGGAAATTTGCTATACCGTCACTTCAAATGTCCCAGTGGTGCCACCTGAGGAAGAAGGTGCTACAACAGCAACACCTTCCTAGGCAAAGCCCCCTTCCCCCATGACCAGGACAAATGGAGATAAAAAAAAGTGGTAAATAATACTGTATTATATAGTATATTATATACTTACTTTTTTTCCTCAACCTTTTTTTGACACTGGAAACAACTTAATACTGCAGTCAACAGCAGACTAACTTGCTTTGCAGGGGATGCAACGATAACCCTGATATTTCTTGGTAATCATTTTAACTAATAAACATCTATGCTTTATTTACATGAACTCTGCTATACCTCAGGAAAGTTACATGTCACTGAAAGGCAACTTCACAGCATTAAAATAAGGAAGGTCGATTGTTTTGTTTGTCTTTATAGAATTAAATCAAGAGGATGTGTAAATATGCCGTTGATCTGTTTTTAAATGTGCAGAGATTAGAAAAGACAAAGCTCAGAACCGAGGAACACTTTTTTTTAACTGCATGGTATTGGTACTCACCTCCTGGATTTGATTGCCTCACTGAGTCCGGTTGGCTCAGCCTGTGCATTGTGTGAGACGGATGATCTGGTTCATCATTCAGTACGCCGCTTTCTACCTCTGTATCCAGAGACTCAATCGTTTCCTCCAGGAACATGAGACATTCTCGCTCCTCAGCTGAGAGATGCTCCATACTGTCGTCACTCTGTCACAAAAACACCACAAAACATGGCAACTTAACAATACATTAATAGTTTAAAGAAAACTACATTTAACAGGTCCAGAATCTATCTTGGATTTCACAAGGTAAATGCATTGGGGCTCAGAACAGTCAGCGAGGTATGTTTATTTATGCTTAAATGCCATCTTAAACATTTCTATTTTGGTTTTACAGTGTGTGTGTTTGTGAGAGAGAGATAGTTAATTATGCCTGTACTGTATGTTGCCATGTATTTAAGTAGCCCGATTGTGTATTTAAAGACTGTGAAGCACAAGAAGTGCCAAAAATCTCAAGAATCATCAGTATGAAAGAACCCTGGTGTTTGGGTGGTTCCTGGAGGGAGTGATATGTATAACGTGTTCGGCTTTGGAGGTCATGTAGATGGTAGCGTTCCACTCCTGTTTTCAGCTGTATCTTACACATTTGACGCGTTACGGTCAACGACCTGTTATTAAAACCACATGAACCTTGATCACATCTAATGTCTTAGTACCATAATTAGTAATATAATACGAATAGTACCAAAAGTAACAATTAGTAAAATGGATAACCTCAATAATATTTTAATGCTCAAACTAATCTATTAGTTGCTCGGTGGGTAGCACCGCCACCTCACATCAAGAAGGTCCTGGGTTCAAGCCCAGGGTGGAGCAGCCTGGGTCCTTTGTGTGGAGTCCCTGTGTCTGCGTGTGTTTCCTCCCACAGTCCAAAGATGTGTTAGATTAACTGATTACCCTAAATTGGCATTGCCTTGCATGTATATAACTAGTTTGGATATAACCTTGAGTGTGTCGCTGAAATGGTCACTGATGCCGATAGTGACGTTAAGCAAAACCAAAATAAACAAACTACAGCAAAAAGTGAAACTCTAAACAGATTTTTTTTCCCACTGATTAGTACCCCTTAGCTGTAATAGCACCTTAATTTAAGTTGGTGTTCTGATTTTCGGTACTCACATAACCAGAGCTAGTACTGATCATGCTGTCACTGCTTCCTGCACTGTTCATGTTGACTGAAGAGCAAAGTCATGCAGCCAGGAATGATAAATTGGCATTGCACACAAGGACAGAAGACAGCAGGATCAACACAGTTAAGGAGAAGTTATTTCAGGCAAAGGAGCCAAGCTGTGGGATGAAGCACAAAGATAAAAGGTAATTGGTAAAAAGTAAATATTGATTTCCATTTGCTGTAAATGGAGACAAAGTGGCGCCTGATCTTCACAATACTCAAATTTCTAATAAAAAATTCAGTATAGCTTATAAAGTGATAAACCTGTGTATCATTACACGGGCCTCACCCTTGACATACGCCAAAGTACATTTTCACTGGTTTCTTGTTTTATACGTGCTTTACTTTTCACCAAGACAACTTCCCAAATCATGAACAGGTCAGGTTCTTGTCTTGGGACCAGAAAATGGTTAGTTTAAATCTAAAGACTGCCACAGAGTAATGTTCTTTTTGGATGTCATTGTAGATAGGCCTGCATGGTTGCAGGTTTTCATTCCAGCCAAACAGGAGCCACACCTGATAGTTATGCTAAGATTAAACTATTAAGGTGTAACGCCTGCTTTTTTGGGAAGAAGACTTGCATGTTACTTGCAGATTTAATTTTATAGGACTTTATAGGAGTGTTTTTTTAAACAGCACAGCTTATGCTGGAATTTATTTGGTGCAAGCAGAAACTGCTTTTTTTTTATTACTGCAACAGCTAGCATCGTCAGGCCCCATGGGATTTTCCCTCTTTCCAGCCTTCCTGTTTTTCCTGAAGTACACACTGACACCGAACTTCACAGCTGGGATGCAAACCAGTGTCTTACTGTCCCACACAAGTACCCTGAGCAGTGCCTTGTGTCAGACTAGAAATGACATGAGTAATTGCAATAGGTCTGCAAAGCAAACTAAAAATGTATTGTGCAACATCCTATGACTTACATTGCCATAAAATAGTGACCATATTATTGCGTAGTCCCATCCCGGCACAAGCTCAAACAAGGACAGGATGGCTTTGAGGATTACAAAACATGCTTGAATAGCGAACACTGTTTGTGCAGGGACGTTTTCAAGTTGTTCTGCATACCAAAGGTTTCAATCTCGCCCTGTTAAAGGTTTTTAATTGAAAGAAAACACACGTCACTGGAAAAGCACAAAGAACGTTGTTTAGTCCTCCCTGCGAACCTGAATAGCGAGCAGGTACACCACTGGGCTGAGCCTACACCTGCAAGCTTAATCTTATTTGTCTTGGAGCTATTGTGTGAGGTTCGTGGTTTCTGATCAGAGTTCATGAGAGAGTCCTAAATGGACCTTTTCCTGAAAAGGAACAATACCAGTGAAAATCAGACTCTAGGAAATGGAAATGATGTCATGGATGAATTAAACTTCTTATTCAGGATGATAATGTGATTTATAGCTAGTTAGACTGTACACTCACCTGGCTTAATTCGTGTTTTAGGAATGGAATTGTGAACACATTATACCAAATGGTTGACGTAACGAGAAGTGTGTGGCATATGGGATATAAAGACAACCAGCACAACGTAGCTAAATATTAACACTATGGATTATAAAAGCACAGCCATCTTTTCTTTGGCATTTTCTGGAATGTCAACTTACAAAGGTAAAGTAGTAAATAAGGTTAGATTAACAGAGCAGCTTAATTTTCTACTATCCAAGACCAATCCCAAAGCTGAGCAAGCCCAAGAGGGACAGCGGCAAGGAAAAACGTCCTCAACGTTATGACGTTAGGACCTTGGGAAGACCAAACCTCAAAGGGATCTAAAGCAGCCTAGGCGTTAAATTAAACTTAACTACCTAATTCATTATTTTTTTTGTAATTGTTTGCATTAAAAAATAAGTAAAATTCTTCACTTTTAAAAGAAAATTAAGTTGTGAAATACAGATAATAGTAAAATTATAAAACAGATATAATACTGCACTTCTTGAGCTGGAAGTTGCTCTGGAGCTAAAGTGGCAGATGATGCCACAGGAACTGCTGGGCAATCTGATCCTGTCCATGCCCCATCATTGTCAGTGTGTTTTTAGACTATTGGGTGACCAAACACGCTACTGACACGTCAATGTGGGGACACTCTCGTCCAGTTTTACATGCTTCTGTTCACCCCATGAATATATCACTTACTACTCAATCACCATCGTCGAGTTTGTGTCTCATTTGCGTAATTTCACAACAACTCTTTTTTAATAGCTTCATATTCATTCTGAAATATCAAATTTTTGTGAGCAGTGAATTCCTTTTCCTAAAAATGTAATATTTTAAATTGAATTTCTGTAGGGTTTGCCTTTTAGAACAAAAAAGAGACTCCCTCTTGCCAACCTATTACATAAAACTATAGATTAGAGGGGTAAGTCATATGGTAAATTTGTGATAGCGCCTTAAGGCACGTTGTCGATACATGGCATGTATGCAGCAATACATTTTGCTAACAGCGGCTGCTTTAGAACGTTGACAAAACGGAAATGTGTTGAGATAACAGACTATTTACAACTGGAATTCTGCAACTTGTAGACAGACTACAAACACAAAGCGATCCAGGTCAGGCTATTCTTCTTAGTTATCACTCATTCCAGTGTGATGTGCTACAAACTTGCAGAGCCACATGGTTCTGAATCTTCACTCTAAACATTACTGCTGTGAAAATGGATGACAACTGATTTTGATGAGGGTACATCTAATCTGTCTATCCAAAGTGGGTACTATAATACAGCAGCCCCTAGCAAGCCCCTGGTCCTTCAAAGTCCCAGACACTTTTCAAAACTTGATCTAAAAAAAATAATAAATAAAAAAATAAAAACAACTAAGTGGCATGCTAAGTAAGTAGCCCAATATTCAGGAAACAGGCCAGGAAATCTTCACTGCCACCTTGAAAGAAAGTGGTAAGACTTTTTCCCACAAAAAATATGGAAAGAGGGATCTCACTACCGGAACGTTCCCTTGGAATATAATTTGTCAGAACATGGTACATAGGTTTGCAGCCTAAACCATAATTCACTGGGTGCTGGAGCACCAGCCCATAGCGAGGTTCCTTAACCCAGGAGGTTCAGCAAGATGATCTTAATAAACCGATATTACAGGCAGAGAGACTTCCTTTAGCCAAAATGTCAGCCTACATGCCAAGAAAGTGATTTAAAAAAAGCATTATGGGGTGTGGTGTGTCACAACTCTTATCATAATGGAAACAAAATTCTTGAAATAGTCTACATGCATAAGAAAGTAAGGGGCTTGCTAGGGACTGTGGTAGCCTAGCAGTTAAGGTACTGGACTCTGGACCAGAAGGTTGTGGACTCTGGACCAGAAGGTTGTGTCCTTAACCCACAATTGCTTGGATTGTAAAATTGTATCAGATGTAAGTCGCTCTGGAAAAGGGCGTCTGCTAAATGTTGGAAATGTAAAGCAGAGAATGTCAGTACTGATACAATGATGACAATTATTTCTGAAATGTGAGCAAAATGCTTAAAAAAAAAATAATAAACACCTCACATATTCAAACGTAATGTAACTTGAAAGGAATGTGAAGCATGCATCCCTGATAACGGTTGGTCATTGGCTCTGGTCAATCATTTGCAATCTATGCAAAATACGCCTCACAAACACCAGTATAGCCAGTTGAGGCACGTGTGCAACATTTTTTTGATATTTTGTGGTCTCCCTGTTGCCGGGTTTCCTCATTGGTACCTTCATAGCATAAAAGTTCGAAAACTCACTGATCCCCCAGCTGTCATGTATGCAAGTGCTGCGAAAACTAAGCCTTTGTTCTGTTATCTGATCTAACACGATACGACAGTGATGTCACAGTAATGTTCTAAGGTCTAGGGGTAAGCTTTCTTGGAAGGCTGAAGATTTCTTAATTTCTGGCTATAGCGTGTATGTGCATGTAACAACAAACCTTCAATATGTAACTCTTACAAACGTAACTGACACAGGGGCACACCAGGTTAGGCATGTGACTGGATGATCTATGACACTTGTCAAAAGAAGAAGAAAATTCCCCAGCATGGCAAACACGGACAGACAGACAGACAGACAAACAAACAAAAAAAAAAATCAGGATTGGACCCGCAGGCTGGCCAAGGACCCAAAGCCAATGAAGGTCAGGACGGACCTAAAATTGACTGCCAAAGCAGAGTATATTTATAAATATAAATATTTTTATACTGATTACAGTAGAGAGTTCCTACTACATTTAGATAACCTATTATAATGAGGACAAGCGTAACTATAGATACCTCACTGGCAAGTGTTTTATTTATGGTAAATATGTGCTTGTAATTTAAAACCCCTATTCATTTTTACAGGTATTTAATAATATTTACATGTACAGCATTTAGCAGACGCCCAAATCCAGAGCACTTACAAAAGTGCTTTGTGTTCCTACTAGTAGATCAAACCTCATGTTAGTACAAACAAGCTACAGCCTAAGAACACAATCCTACCAGAACCAACCAGCTGGAATCTGATGCATGTAAAACCAACAAACACACAAGCAAAGGTTTCTTTTTTTTTTGCATTTACAGCCTTCACTTAAGTGCTGAGTGAAAAGGGGAGTTTTTAGTCGCCACTTAGACAGCAGAGACTCCATTTGGACATTTAGTGGTCAGAAGTTCATTTCACCACCTGGGCACCAGTGGTGGAGAGTCTTGGTGCTAATATACTTCCTTGCTCGGTTTCTTTCCTTCTTTGTTTTTTTTTTATATCTAAGGCCAGACTTTTTTTAATTGCTTGTTCCTCGGATGTCGCTACTTAAGAATCTACTGAGGAGGGAGGGGGAAAAAAAAAAATAAATAAATCTTTATTTTTCAGCACTT
>JAUZSU010012266.1:0-11084 GCA_034780255.1 Parotocinclus maculicauda
AAATATAAATAATGCAATAAAAATGACTTTAATTTACTTAATGATATCTGTTCTGTTTTTAAAAATATATCTTAAATAGAGTCAGGTACTGTATTTGAGTAACAGGCCGGTCATCTTGAACACATCCCCTGTGATGGAAATCACTTGTACCACATTTACCTCTTTATCAAAATTAATCTGCCACAATAGGCACTTTACAAGTTTAAAGAAGAAAAAAAAGTGTTTCAACAAATTACAAAATTTTCAAGCTTCAATCAGCGACAGACCAAATGAAATTCATCCATTCATTGACAAGCTGAATCTAAGGATATATGATAAAAACAATAAAGAGGAGACTTATGATGTGTGCTGTGGACTATCTGTGAATCCATCTGATAAGGAAGCATAATTAAAATGTCAGCTCGCTCAAAAGAACGAGCGAGTGTGTGACCCATCGGAGCTTTACATAACTCATTTCTGCTGGAGTTTAACTAAGAGCTGATGAGAAAACTCACACAAAGTCCTTCTTGTGTGACACTTTTAGCGTCAGTAAAAGCAGGAGAGTACATTGCGTTGGCACTGATTTGGGAGTTGGGGAATATCCTGAATTGTCAAGTTTAGTGTTGCTTTGTTAATGCATGTAATTCACAAGTTCAAAGTTTTAAGCTGTTGACAAATGCATTCTATGTATAAAGGATTAGGTGTATGAAATATACTCTGAGCCATTGCTGCCATTGCTGTTTTGAGGTGTGTGTGATGTGTGTAATTTGCTGCTACTACTACTGCTTTTTAATTTAATTTTGCATTATGAAATGACTTACTCAAATTGTAATGTTTGCTATATGATTTGTAGCAAAATGTATTACTGTAAATGTATTAATGTATTACATTCAAGAAAAAATATATTATAGGAGCATTTTCACTAGTTTTTCCGAAGTCTCTAAATAGAAGCTCCTGGCTGGTAGGTAAGTTTGGAAACAGCAGCTCCTCAGGACCTGGATACAAAACCAAGACTCTGATCCATCGAGGCATGAAGTCCACAAGACCTCTGAAGGGGGCCTGGTGTCCGGCACCAAGAAGTCAGCTGCAGGCACTTTAAGTCCTGTATGTCATAAGATAGGGCACCCATAGATTAGACTTGTTTGTTCATTTAGATTCCAATCCAATATATTGAACTGCTTGTCATATTCCTCAAACCACTCCTGAGCAAGTTTTGCACTGTGGCAAGGCTTATTATCCTGCTGAAAGAGGCCTCTGATATTTCAGAATACCATTGTCATAAACGAGTGGACTTGGTCTGCAACAATAGGTAGGTGTTACATGTCAGAGTAACAGCAACATGCCAACACCCAAGGTTTCACAGCAGAGCATTGCCCAGAGCATAAACTGTCAATATTATTAAATTCACCGGAATGATTTAGTATTATGGCTGTTTAATAAATATAACCCCCACATACACATAAACTCAGGGTGTCTCAAAACGTTTCTACACTGCTGATGGCTGACCAATTTGTTTTGAGTGTTGAGTGTTACAAATATAAAGATTTTAACTTTGTAGTTTGTAATTTTGTTCAAATCATATTTCTAACATGTACTCTTTAACAGACAAGTATTTTATTGACCATTAAATAATAAACAAGTGTGTAATCAATTTTTTGGGACGCCCTGTATATAATAAACAGATATTATACAGTATACTGTCCCACATTACTATTGCTGTATTAAATATTCATTATATAATGCGCATGTCTGTGTGTGAGGTATATGTGTGTGTGTGTGTCATACAATACTTTGTTTTACTGCTGTATTGAAGAAAAAACATATTAAATATTGTATGGTGATAAAATGAAGCTGTGCCAAATAATAGCTGCTCCATACTTTTTTATTTCCATAGCTTTAAAGTTAACATAGATTTTTTACATGCAATAGTAAAAGATGGACTGTAGGATGAATCTGAAAGCAAAACAATGGGTATATATGATACCAAAGTATATAAGGTACCAAAACGTAAAACACTGGTATAACGTACAGTGTAGATTAGATGTGTATCTGAATCAGGTGATTACTTTCCAAAACATCTTTCCCTGCACCACTAAACAGCTGGCCTTCAACACGTTCAGCTTATGATCAGCTCCAGGAACCCATCTGGAGTTAAGTGACATATTTAATGTTTCAGAACACGGCCGTTCAGCAGGAGAGCATTTCTCCAGCCATGTCTACCCATTTTGTTTGCTTTGACACATGCAGATTTCACCCAATTATCATTTTCCAGCCATTAAGAGCAAGTCAGTTCAGACCCGAGAAACAATGTATGCTTCATACCAATGAGATTTTACTGGTTGCACAGAAAACCATGATAAGTAAAAAAGCAAATTTCACAAACCTAGAGGCAGTGATGGCTGCAAACAATATTTGTATTTTTAAATACAGTAGTATGGGTGTTATATTTGTGCCCACTTGAACTTTATTTCTACTTTATTTTTACTATATTTGTTATTTATGAGGTTTTCCTTATTATTACTATTATTATTATTATTTTGCTTTTCTTATTATTGTTGTTCTTCAGTATATGGCATAATTGTAAAAGTTTACCAACTCTGAGAGCTTTCTTTGCCGAAACACAAATGCAGACACAATTAAATTAAAATTGAATATCTTTCTTGTTTTAACCTAGCAAAACCTTGGACAGGGTCATGGTGGCTCTAGAGCCTATACCTAGCGAGCACAGGGCACATGACTAATCGTACTGTGGATGTGTAGTGGTAGGGGTCGCTCTTTAAGTGCTAGGGGATGATTTTCCACCTGGACTTCCCTCATTCAGGCACAATCCGCAATCTCTGGATGTCATGCCAGAAGGCACTACTGGGATTTGAACTTCGGTCCATATAGTGGGCTGGCATAACTGCTCCACCCAATCTAGAATTTATCTAGAATTAAGGCCTTTACTAGGATCTGTTTTCTTTAGATGGTCATCATCGTGTCAAAAGGAAAATATATTTTATATAAAATTACATATTACATTATTGGTATTTGGTAAGTCAATATTTTTCTGTCTAATATTTTATGAACAATTATTTTTAATATGTGTGTATACTTTATTGTTGTTGTTTTTGTGTGTGTGTGTGTGTGTGTGTGTGTGTGTGTGTGTGTGTCTTTGCTTCACATGAACAATTGCCTTTTTTTATTTCTTATTTTAATACATTTGTCCTACACAAATCACAGAGGCACAATATTGTTATAATAAATATATAACCTAGCTACTAATTATCACACACATTGTTACTAATGTTAATTTTTAATTATGAATTATGATGCTGCTTTCTGTGTTTAGAAATAATCTCTTAGCAATGTTGAGTTTCCAATACTCTTGTATAATACAACTTACCAACATTGCATTTGCAATGATTTTGCTATGGTATTAGTTACAGTAACTTGCTATATTTAGTAAGCTGCTATATTTATGATAAAGCCATTAAAGTGTCAAATAGTATCTATGCCAGAGCATTAAGCAATACTACAAACATTTATTTATGTAGTCTTGATGTCAATTTATTTTTTATACAATACAGATCTGCAGAGATGAGCTTTAAAAATAATTCCCAACGTCGGATCTGTTTCTCAGTGTTTCATTATTCTCTGTTCCAAATATTGAGGCTCTTCACAAACCAAACACACTGAGAGCACTAATGATGATAAAAGCCTTTTTGCTATAAATGAAAAAAATGAGAATGAAAAGTACGGCTCATTGATATTTCTTAGCCGTAAATACCAACATCTTTCAATTGGAGATTAAAGATATGTACAAAGCATCTGTGACTGTACGCGGGCTCAAGGAAAAACAAAACAGGTTAATATATTTGTTTTTCAGCTGCAGTCAAACCCATAGCCTGAGGGCAGTGGTGGCAGCTAGGTCTCTCCTCGTTCCTCGGGTAGCAAAGAAGAGAAAGAATATCACTTAAATATTCCCTCAGCATACTGCTCTTTCTGTTGTGTGTAGACTTTACTTAAAAGAGCAGCAATCATGAAACATAAATATATATTTTCCCTCATGGCAATGCCTTCATGTTCTCAATTTTACTGCGTATTATGTCTTATAGATTTAAAATGCAGGGGCTATTTATACAGTTTAAGAGAGTCAATATCTTTTCAAATATTTGGTAATATGCAAATATAGAATTGTAAGAATCTATATCCAGTTGTGTACAATCACTACACAAGCCTTATGCCTCTAGGTTAATGTTACATTGGGCAGAGCTGCGTTTTGCCTTAATTTTTATTTTAATAAATATATGCAACATATTTAATGAAATACTGCATTAGATGAACACACAATGTGTAATAAAATGAGTATTATTAGCAGGTAAAAATGCATCATGCAATACAAAAAATGTCTAAATAAGATTTTTCAAGACTTTTAAGATATCTAAAAATACAGAAAGGGAAAAAATTTAAAGGATTATTATTATTATTATTATTATTATTATTATTATTATTATTAAGAACACTATATCATTGTGGTGCAAGTGATTTTTAAGTAATTTAAAAAGTAATATCAAATGTAACAAATTCTCAGTAGAGAAATTAATGACTTTTCTAATTAATAAAAAGAAGAAAAAAAATAAATAATTACACAAAAGATAAATATCTATATCTAAATGTCTATAAACAAGAAACTATTTTACACATAAAATATACAATATTTGACCGATTTGTGTGTGTGTGTGTGTGTGTGTGTGTACAGGCAGGATTACTCCTTATTCACATTACCTAAACGTGAGTAGTCCTGCTAGAATTATAGCTAGCAGGCTTCCAGCGTAGTGCTTTTCTTAAGGGGGAAGCTAAAATTAGCCAACACTCTGGCTTTACTGAACACCATTAAGCAGAGAAAGGGCTGTTTTTACAGATGACGGTTTATGTAATGCCATGAAGGTACCTCATGCCCTCTTTACTTTCAGCCAGTCCACATCCAGAAACATGAGCTGCACGCTGCCTCAGATAAACGCATTTTATACGCCTCACGCCTTTCTCCAGTGTGTGCATTCAGGCTGAGCCACCAAAACTGCCAGAGCTTGTCCTGAAGCAGGGCATTAACACAGATGCTGCTCTTATCAATAGGGTTCCTCTGTGCTTCCACTAAAGTTTACATCCTGAAATCAGTGTCAGATGAACGAGTCTGCCAAAGTTCACCATTGGGTTTTTTGTAGAGAAATTTTGTTATTTCTAAGTCTATTTTACCAGTCTATTCAATTACACACATGCAGTTGCTCCTAAAATTGTCATAACACTGTACTTTTGATCATGTATAGTAAGACGCTCATGGATACAGACAGGAATTTGAGACTCTTTTGTGTAATTATAGTGGCCTTAATATATCCTATCAAAATCATGATTTTCATAAACGTACTCTGTTTGTGGGATAATGATTCCAGATTGAGGGTGGCATGGTGGCATGCCAGAGATCCCCAGCTCGATTCCAAGTTCAGCCTCCGCTTGTGTGCAGTTCTCCCAATGTGTCTGAGGGTACTCTGGCCTCACATTCCAAAGCCATGCTTTATGTCAAATGTTCTCTCTTAATTGTCCTAATGTGAGTGTGTGTGTGTGTGTGTGTGTGTGTGTGTGTGTGTGTGTGTGTGTGTGTGCTGTGAGGTATTGGTGCCCTGGTTCCAATTCAGGGTCATGCAGAGGCAGGCCCTACACATAAAGGCAGGAGCCAAACCTAGACAGGTAACAAGCTATTGCACACAAACACACACACTGGGACACTTAAGAGACTTGATTGGTATAGTGAGGAATTGTAATTGTTCTAAACGTCCTGCAGCACAAAACAGACCAAGGGTCTTAAATGAAACCTACACAACACCTACATAAACTTCTCATGACAACTGACATAAATAAATCTACATAAACAAAGGCTTTGAGAAAAATTGACATATGATGTCAAGCTACACTTTTCACACAAATTTGGGGATATTTTGTTATGTGAGATTTCATTTTGAAGTATCCCCAAATTTTTGTGAGCAGTATGTTATGTCAAGTCACAGATTTTTGCTGACATAAGTTTGTTATGATTTTCCAGACTGACGTATATTATAGCATAATGGCACCCAGCTTTGTAGCTATAGCTAACAAAAAAGCTGACAAAAATTATGTTCTTTTCTAAAATGTTGGTCATTGCCTACAGGTGTCATGTCACACTTATGTAATTCATTTCCGAAAGTGTCACAACAAAAATCCAATCAGTCAATCTAATGCCTGTTGGAAAAAGTCGGTATGAAATGTTTTTGGAACTAAATGTTTGTGTGTATATGTCAGTTGTCATCAAATGACCATGTAGGTGCCATTTATGTACCTTAAACTGAATTATTTTCTTCCTTATCTAGCTGGACTACAGATGTTATTTGAACACTTTAGCAAAATAACATTTTAAAAATTACATTTTGTGTTACGATAAATGTCCACTAAAACCACACTGAAGACAATATTGCATCATAGCATTAAAAACAAAAAAATAAAAATGCCTAACCTTTGTCATGCTTGGTATAAAAAAATCCAGAAAGTACAATAACATTTAGAATTTTTGAATATTTTCAGTTACATAATAAAACATTAATTAAATAGAACATTTTGACTGTATTTTTAGACTTCATTATGACACTGCCAATTAAAAATGACAATTGTTACTCAAATTTTGAGTCTCAGCAATGCCTTCTTGCTGGTTCAGATGACACTAAAATGCTTAACTTACTGTGTTTGAAGGAGTCACCTGACTCTGCAACAGTAACCCCTGTGGGGTTGTGGACTGGCATCCAATCCAGGGCATGCTGTGTTGTACATTATGGGTGGCAGGTGCCCCTCCAAGGTCCTGACCAACATAAGCATTGATAAAATATGCTGATTATGCAAAATAATAATTGAATATAGAATATGTAGATACATGGTCATTTTGACAGCCCTACATACAGCCAAATCAATACTTGCTTTATAAGCAAGTTAAAAGTCTATATAAGAGGCAGTTCATTGGCAATACACTAGCAATATACTCTACTATTTGTTAGGTACACTTGTTCATCATGCAAGGCTGCATGGGGATGCAGAGGTTAGCACTGCTGGAGCTCACAGCTCTGAGATCCCTAGTTTGATATTGACCCTGGGCTCCACCTGTGTGGAGTCTGCATGTCCTCCCTGGGTTTGTGTGGGTTTTTCCTGGGCACACCGGTTTCCTCCCACAATCCAAAAACATGCTTGTTCGGTAAACTCGTGGTGCTCTTAGTGGATTGGTGCTCTGTCTAAGGTTGTTCCTGCCTTGCACCCTGTGCCACTGGATTTTCACGAATTCTCCCACGACCCTGCCTAGGCTAAAAAGATAAGACAATGATTAAATGGATGTTTTCAGATCATTAACAAATATCTAATCAGCTATTCACATAGCAGCAAGGCATGTATACATGGTCAAGACAGCGTGCTGAAGTTCAAAGAGAAGATTAGAATGGGGAAGAAAGGTGAGGGATTTAATTCACTTTAAACAGGGCATGGTTGTTTCAGAAATTGCAACTAGAATTTCAGACACAGACATTTCTATGGTTTACAGAAAATGGTCAGAAAAACAAAAAATTGTGAGCGGCTGTTCTCTGATCTAAAAAGCCTTTTGATGAAAAAGGTCAGAGAAGAGTGAGCTGATAGCAAAGCAATACTAACTCAAATAACCACTTGTTACAACCAATGTATGCAAAAGAGCATCTGGAAGCAGATGGTACCAAGACTGCGTGAGGTAGCACTTCTGTCAGCTAGGAACTGAGTACTAAGGCTACAATTCTTACAGGGTCATCAAAAATTTAACAACAAAATATTAAAATATTGCCTGTTGTGGTCCGAGTCTTGATTTGTGCAGAAACGTTTGGTGTAGGCAGCATAAGAAAATGGCTCTACCTTGTACCAACAGTTCATGCTGCTGGTGGTGTAATCGTGTAAGCAATGTTTCTTAGCATATGCTGCAAATGCAACAGTCTACCTGAGCCATGTCAACCCCTTTATGACCACAGCATACCCATTGTCTGATGGCTACTTCCAGCAGGATAGTGCACCATGTCACAAAGCTCAAATAATCTTAAACTGGTTTCTTGTACATGACAGTATGTTAATTGTATTTGATGGCCTCCAGAGTAACTGGATATCAATCCAGAAGAGCAAATCTGCGACAATTGCATAATGCTATCATGTCAATATGGCCCATAATTTCAGAGGAATGTATTCAGCACCTTGTTAAATCTATGCCATGAACAATTAAGGCAGATCTAAAGGCAAAAGTGGTTCAAACATGATACTAGAAAGTCATCTTTATTGTAGTGGAAGGTGTGTATATTTCCAATGGTTAGACTTGATGCTTGATGATTTGATATATATATATATATATATATATATATATATAGTATTGTTATGGGGTATGTAAATATTAAGCTTCTATATGTAACCTGTGGTTGTTCTTTCATCACAGAGTGAGCAGGTTTTGGTTTGTGACTGATCATTTGCTCCTCTGCACTGCATTCAGGGCTGAACCTGAACTTGAGCAGAAACTGTCCCAGCATACTGCATAAATCACAGAAAATGACAACACCACGTCCATGACGACAGCCGTAGCTCAGCTCCCCGCTCCTGCTCTAACTGAGGAGGTGGAGGGAGGCATAAGTTTATTAATCAAGTCTCCTGATTAATTGTTATAAAGTGTCATCCATAAATTTTCTTTCGATTTAATAATCTTGGTCGGAAGACGGAGCGCTCCCTCCTCCTAATTTGCCTTTTATTGAAGGCCAGGAAAAAGGGGAGGTGTGCTGATCCTCAGAGAAGTGGCCAGTATTCCTATTCCTGACATATATAAACAATTACAAATTAAAAATGATAATTCATAAAACACACACAGGCAAACATGTACTCACTAAGTGGAACCATATAGAGAAGCCGAAGCTGATAAGCTCCTTCATCCATTTTACCTGATCATTACTCTTTTCTCATCAGCTCATTAAGTTGTTTTTAAAACAGGCTTTTATATTTGATGCTCCGCCACGGCTGCATTTTATATTAAAACATAAATCATGTGATAATCAATCAGCCAGTGACAATGCTGAAGCAAATCATCGCTATCATTATTTCCATGAGAAATGCCATTAATATGATTTTTATCTGCGACAGCAGGGAATGCGCCAAAAATGATTACATATTTTAAAGGATCATTTGAAGTGACCTCACCCATGCAATGAAAACATTTTTATCCTCTTTCTTTTCTTTTTTTCTTTATTATTTTCTTTCTTTGCACAGACCCTAAAACTGAGCCTAACAGCTTTGCTTTTGAGACAAGGTAAATGTTTGACAGTTGACTTTTACTTCGTACACCATCAGAGTGAAGTATGCAGTGCTAATGAAGTCTCACTATTTTCAAATGTGTTTTACCAAATGAATTAAAGCGTATCTGTTGTAAGATGTTAAAATGCTGGAATGTATTGCATCAGGCATGAGAATTACATTTAAATTAATGCTTGCTGTAGCACAGTTTTCACCAGTTTTACTTGCACAGTTTTCCATGGCCTTCACTTCAACACATTATCCTCTGCTGAAAAAATAATGGAAAACCTGTTAACTCAAAACTCACTTTGAATGGAAGCTTTATGGTTACTGTTAAGACAGTCGATATGTGTTTATATGATTTGAGTGCAACACCTTCAGGAATTATTTGCTGAGAAGCACTAAATTAAGCCCCAAACATATAATCCAGTGAAAAGAAAAGGGGGATTACCAATTATCAATTAATCTGAATAAGTATGATGGTCGATTTCTTTCTCAGTATAGGAAAACATGCTGAAATGAATGTCTATGGTAATATACTGCAAATGCTACAGAGAGAAAGATTCAATAAAAGAAAACTGAGATATTCCTTTAAACTGCAGGAGTCCTTGTCCAACCAATTAACTAACAGACAGGACTTCGTGTCCAAACCCACTCGTATGAACAGCAGCTCAATTTGTAAATGTCCTGTCAGAATGTCAGGGTGCGGACTCGAGCACTGAGTGACTGCAGGGATGAAGGAGGCTGAGGATGGACAGGCGCTTTCCCTCCCCTCATTCTTTCACTCTGCCTCGGTCAAGGACACGGGGATGAGAGCGGCCCAGAGAGCAGCCATCCATCAGGGCAGATGGCTAATAGAAACACCCGGTGACAATGATCATCACGACTGAAAACATAAACATCCATAAACATCAAGTGTGGCATGCGTAGATGGGGTGAGGGGTGAGGTACTGAGAAATATGAGAAGGAATCAGAAATACAGAGAAATTGTTGTGTAGCAATGGGGGTGATTTCCTGCAGAGAAAAAGTGAGATAGGAGGTGATATGACTGAAATGGAAAGAATTTATAGTTTTTAAATGACTGCTTCAAGTAACTCTTTGAAATGATTCACAGAACAGAAAGTGCTTTTAACACCCGTATGGTGTATTATTCTAAATAAAACTGGATTATTATTTGCAAATTGCTATCTTTTTCTTCTTTATATCCACTACATACTTAAGACACCAATCCATCGTGTGGATCTGCACATGCACACATACACATGCACACACACACACACATAAGTAACAATAGAGCACATAGTATGGAGGTTCAATACACACTGTGGATCACTCTGACCTCTGAGATTATTTTAGTGCTTTCCCCAGGTTATCTACTCATGAGAATCTAAATTGTCCCACATGCCCCTATTTTCAGCACCCCTTATACCTATAAAATAGTGTTATCTACAGTGCCTGAAGAAAATCATCAGGTGCTTTTAAAATTTGTCTTTTTGTCTTACAGCATAAAATCAATCCCATTAATAAATTTGTTTACACATTTTGCATTTCAACATTCAAATAAGGAGAATGAGTGCAATAGTTATAAACATTTTAATGAGATATTAAAATAGCTGGGTTGGAAAAGTGGTCAGCCCCATTATTTAATATTTTACAGAGCCAAGTTTATCTTCAAATATAGCCATTATATATGATTATACAGTGCATCCGGAAAGTATTCACAGCGCTTCACTTTTTCTACATTTTGTTACGTTACAGCCTTATTCCAAATT
>JAUZSU010012277.1:0-22730 GCA_034780255.1 Parotocinclus maculicauda
TCTCTTTACTTAACACACCATACATCACTCTCATATCACACATGCTCCGTCCGTACCGAGCTTACAGCACGTCATATTCTACACATTGTGTAGATACAACAATTATTTACTGTAAATCATCATATTTTATCATTTATAACATTCCTTTATTTTTAGAATTAATATTTTTATAAGTTTTGTGATTTTTTTAATGTAAAAACGGGAAACAGCTAAAATAATATATTTTATTAATTAAGTAAGCAGTCATGAAGCAGTGCGCAAAGTTTAGGGACTAAATAAGTAGCCAGAATTGTCTGAGTTTGGAAGCTTCAGATTTAAATAGAAAACCCATCCTCCTCTTGGTAAGACAGACAACAGTAGTTACGTTCTTAAGAGTCCTAGCTGAATATAAAGTCAATCAAACAGTAATGGTGCATACAATAGAACATGTTTGATGTAGCATGACTAAGAGGCTTGAGAGAATGAAGCAGAGTTAGTGGAACTAAGAGTTTCTGTACCTTTGAAACTTCTTGGAAGGTGAGATGATCACTGTAGAGGTTAGTGCAGGTGGTTCAAGAGAAAACAAACGGCAGTAACTCTGGATTTTTGCTTTAATGACCAGTCAGGTAAGTCTGCATTGTTCCATTTGTTCTCTCATTGTTTCTGCTACACTAAAGTTCCTGACTTTTCGAAATCCTGAGGACAATACTCCTCCCTACACTCGGCCATTAGGTGATTCTCAGCACCTCTTTGTAATGTAGAAAGGCTTTGGCTTGCCACTGTCTCGCCTGTCCCATTATTTGATCTCCACTCAGCTCTTTCTAAAGAGTTATTAAAAGCACAATGTGAATAAATTTGTTTGCTTAAGTGCAAGTTAAGTGTTATTTAGCCATTTTCCAGTGTTATATTCAGAGAATAACAGGGCTAAATTAAACAGTGCCATAGCAAATAATCTGAATAGTGAAGTCCATGTTAAAATGAACATTTTCTTGTTTAATATATTTTGGCAACATTTCTAAAATTCTCTTTTCACTTTCTCATTATAAAAATCCTCTCATTATAAAGTATTAAAAGCAGATTCATGCAAGGAACTTGATATTATTTTTTAATGTGTGTTATGATTGTGATTTTAATGTGTATTTTATCACAAGGCTGCCACATAACAAAATGTAAAAAAAAAGTGAAAGGGTCCGAAGACTTTCCGAATGCATTGTAACTTGATTGTGATGTTGCTTAGAAGTGAAAGTGCATTCATTGTTTTACCCCAGTTTGTACCCCATGGTACACACTTGGGACTGGAAAATATTGGATTGAACTAGGACTAGGGCACAGCTAGGGTTTTGTAGTATTTTGTAGTATTTTAATTCAGTAACTTTCCACCGTTATCCAAAGTGTTGCTCCCATGTTCCTATATGGCAACAAAATGGCTTTAGAGAAACAGACTCATGAAGTGTCACAAAGAAGGATTTGGATGGCTAGGAACTGCTGGGAGATTTTCTGGGGTCTTTTGTGACTGTTTGAGAATGATACAAGCTCAAAGATTGTCACGTATCTCTGGGGTAGAGATCAGAGTGGCATTAGTCTTGTTTTCCATACTCTAATGCGCCAATAGCCTATTAATTATTTGCCTTTATGTTTGAGCAGGCAGTCTAAAAGACCATTTGGAAATGTGAGGGATGTTTGCTCTTGTAGTTTGGTCCAGATCACGGTCATTGGAGGGGAAATGGATTCAGTCTGGCAACAAGAGGCATTGAAGAAGATTTGTGCTATCTCGGCTTTTCAGGCTGGACTGGGTAAACAGTGAAGAGCTCAGCTGCCTTTTCTTTCTCGTGCATTGTTTGGGAAATGCCTGGTTAGAGAAGTGGACGTGGAATTAGTGTAGCGCCAAGTAACACTGTCAGTACAACAATAGCTCCAACAGTTGGGTACTCTTCTTAACTGTCAATACTTAAAGTAGGCTATGTGGATTTGGATCTGGTTACACCAGTCAACTTATCAACCTGTGTGTGTGTGGATGTGTGTGTGTGTGTGTGTGGGTGTGTGTGTGTGCACTAAATGCTCTACATATTATTTCAGATAGGCAAAGTTAAGCTGAAAATTCCTGAGCTTGTGCACCTGGGATAAATGTAGCCTAAAACCTGTTGGGCTTATCCTGAGCATGTATATAGCATTGTCAATGGCTCAGATGAAGAACGTCACGTAGCACGCTTGCCTCACAGCAAGAAGGTCCCAGGATCTGTGTGGAGTCTGCATGTTCTCCCTGTGTCTGTGTGGGTTTACTCCGGGTACTCCGGTTTCCTCCTATAGTCCAGTTAATCGATTACTTTAAATTGGCGTTGACTTGTGTGTGTATATGTGTGACTGGTCTTGAAATAAACTTGTCGCTGAAAATGCCACTGATATCGACGTTAGAAAGGCCAAATTCACAAATAAACAAACATAGTGGCAAAAGGTTACCATTACGGTTGTGATGGCAAAGCAATTGCCCCCTCACTTTTGGTATAACTGCAGCATGGGCACCAACGTTGGGTAGCTGATTGGCAGCCAGTTAGTAGATGTGTAATAGTAGCAAAAAAATGACAGGAATTTAATCTAATTGGCTTGGCGCGGTTAGGAAAGAAATGGTGCATGCAACTAATTTTTTATCTAATGTGATGTGATTAATTGGGCTTCAGATATTTCCAAAATGCTGACAGTTCCGAATGTTTTGTCTCATCACAACATCCCAAACCCCATACAGTACGTTAGATTACGTTGCCAGTGGTGCTGTTAATATTATTTACATTTGCATATAATTGCGTTCATGGTGTGAAGTACGCAGATTAGTATCTGGCCTCCAGTCTTTATCTCACACGTGCAGTGTTCTCCAAATTGGTTTGTTTGAGTGGTTTGTTAAATCACGCTATGGTGCAAAAAAAATTTCCTGTGATCCTACTCTCTGTTTTTGCACCATTAAATAGAAACATCCCAAACAATTTATTTGTTAACTTTCACCAAGCACTCAGTCGTTTTTGCTGTAAGCGGTCAGTGTAAGTGTTACTCGTTATGGAGCTTCATTCCTTCAGTTCATTTCTGCATATCAATTATCAGTGCAGAGAGCTGGTGATGTATTGATATGTGTCTTTTAATGGCCAATATGTATATACATATAATAAAATACATACATATTCTATAACTCGATATATAATTAGATTTTCTCTGATGTTGTTTTTTAAGGGTTTTTTTTCAACTGATAAAACCAATAATTAAAAGACAAAATTGTTTGTCTTGTATTACATCTGAAATGGGAAAATAAAAGAAATATGTAAATGCACGTATAACATAAAATATCTTTGGCTAAGTTCCCATTGCCAGGCTGAAGTGATTCATGTCAGATTGTTTGCTTTAATGTGGCTCATATCTGATTTTTTTTTCAGGGCAGTGTGGACATGTCAAATTTAGATTTGTTCAAATCAGATTTGAGTCACTTTCATATGTGATCCTACATTGGATCCGTATCCGATCCGCGACTTGAATGACAATGGTCAGATTGTATTTCTTGCAGCATGCGCTCGGTACTGTCATCCTCATGGATCCATTCATGTAAAGATAGAAGGAACCTACAGAAACAGTTGTATTTAAAACAACTGCCAAACCGCGACAACAAACAAATGTGGCTGCGATGCCAAATAAAAATAAAGAATTATAAGGAAGCAAAAGACTTTAATCATCGTAGCGGTCGCCTGGACTGCTCGGCTTCTTAACCCGAGTATGTACATCAGGTGAGCTGTTTTCTGTCCACTCAAGCATAATGTGGTCCACATATGAGTTAAGAGTGGTGCTCATCGTAGGAATGTGCGTTTGTTTTTAAACCCAGTCCCAGTTCAGAGCAGCAATTTGTAATACACTAAACAAAGTTTTTGTCTTTTAATAAATAGTCTCACTGTCACTCAATGTTCTCTCTGCATATTCTCCACTATTTTTGAATATAGGCCTCATGAGAGCAGGCATCGACCGATGCCGATGATCTCAAATGGCATTAATTAGCCGGCTGATTAATTGAACTACACAAACACTACAGAGAACCAAGAATCTTAACCCCAGTAAGATTTTCCCTATACACTACTACACACTTCCATTACTACATCTGGACCAGTCACCATACTCTTTTGTCCAGACCAATCACAGTATACTTGGGTCACACTTGAGTTCCTGTGTGCGGAGAAAAGACCCTGTCTTGAAGCATGAGCTAAACTAGGTTCCTGTACAGGTTATTCTAAGAACTATCTTGCCATTTGAGGGGCTACGTAAGAATTATGAATAATACCCAGGTACTCTGAGCCTTAAGCAGTGGACTAACGTCCATTGTCTGGATAGTCCACTTATCCATTGGCCATTGGCTGGATAGTTCAGAGTCAGCATTTGGCTCTAGAACCACCCTCTAAACCTAAGTCAGGATCAAATTGAGGAGGAAGATAAACTACCTTTGCTGTAGTGTAATTTGTAGTATTGTGCAGTGACATGCCCATTGGGAATTTGGTTTCTTTCTGGGATGACAAAAGAGTGCTTCTCTTTACACTCCTAGGTCTTCTCTATCACCCTGACACCACAAACTCTGACACCACAAACTCTCTCAAATGCTGTCAAGATGGTGTGATCATGATCTGTAGCAGTGTGTCGGGAAAAAAGTGGTTGTTTATTCCTGTGGGAAAACTTTCACCTCAGTGCTGGTGCAGATGCAGGTCATGTTGCAAAGTTGCTGTTTCTCAGCTGCAAACTTTCCCAGATGAGCAGGAACACTGGTGAAAATGATTTAGCTCTCAGTGCTGAACTCAGGGGGAAATGGTGGAAAGTGGATAGAATTAGAGCTGGGGTGATGGGCAATCCCTATCCACCCTGCTGCTGAAGATTGCCTTTCTGCAAGACACAGTTCGTACACACACTTTATACTGAAAAAATCAAAAGAATGGGTTTTATGTGGGATTATTTGTGCTCATATATGCTTATGGC
Organism: Parotocinclus maculicauda; assembly: GCA_034780255.1. Taxonomy (NCBI): domain Eukaryota; kingdom Metazoa; phylum Chordata; class Actinopteri; order Siluriformes; family Loricariidae; genus Parotocinclus; species Parotocinclus maculicauda. The sequence goes on from JAUZSU010012277.1 coordinate 4,969, forward strand.
TCACCCTATATTAATGCCTCATGTTGGTTAGGAATTATATCCGTGTATTAAGATTTCAGCCACTGGTACACTGTGGGATTGCGATCCATCTGCATTTTGGGAGAAAATTTCAACAGTGCATCCAATAATCCTAAAGATTTCAACCAGATTATGGTCTGGTGATTGTTGCTGGCCATGAAAAGTGTCCCACATTTTGGAATTGCCTTTGAGTGTCCATTTGCCATTCAAAAGGTGATACTGTACGCTGTTGCTCTTAGATCTTCATAGGACCCATGGTAACTTGCTTGCACTAAGAATACTCAAGTCAAGTCAAATTTATGTCTATAGCTCTTTTGTACAAATGGAGCATTGTCTCAAAGCAGCTTTACACTATTATATTATCTTAAAAGTCCAGTCCCAAATTTAACAAGCCTAGGGTGTCAGTGGAAAGGGAAAAACTCCCTCAATGTTGAAGGAAGAAACCTTGGGAGGACCAAGACTCAAAATGGGACCTGACCTCCTTGGGTTACCTAGATGTTAATTAAAATATTTAAGGTTGTATTAATGGTAAATGAAATAAATAATAACAATTAGAATAAATTATGTAAAATATTTAAGATATTGAGTCTTGAAAATACAGTAGTGTAAAAATAAAAACAAAAGAAACTCAGTAGAGATCTGCACTGCATTAAAGGTTTTTGTTTTTCACTTTTAATATGTTAGTCAATAAATTATATTGTTAAATTATAAATTCTTTTATATTTAAAACGTAAAGTTATTTTTATGGTCATGATTAACTGTAGTTGAATATAAATATTTTAAGCAAGTTTAAGGTACATTACACAGTATGATGCTCTCCTGCAGTAACACTGTAGGGGGGTGAGGTGGATTGATGAGGGCTGGGAATGTAGTGGGGAAAAGCTGTGATTGTGGTCATGTTTTAATGTTTGGCTAAATTAAATTAGACTAAAGTATATCTTAAACTTCTCTAAACTTATCTATGATAATGGATTCGCCGAGCATTTAAACTGGCCATCGGGGAGTACCTTAATTTTGAAAAGGAAGACTAATGAAGACTAGCTTTAGAGTGCTGGAATGTGATGTTTAAAATAATTTAATAATGTTAGGAAATGTGTTGTTTTGGTAGCTCCTGTCTGCAGTAAGATCCTGTCTGAAATCTTCAAGACTAGCAAATCGATACAGGTCCAGATATATTTCCCAGCCGATCAATGTGCCAGTAAAGATCTTTTGTACAGACCGTTAATGAACATGGCAGAGGTGTAGCCAAGCCCCTTTGACCACTGACCAACACCACACCTCCCCCTTGCCCCCCAAAGGGATCATGGATTGACACATAAATGCACCCTCTCTTCCTTACTCTTTTTCACCATCTCTTCCATCAATACATTGGTGTCCTGCTGTACGTTATGATCTGTTGCCAGGCAACAAAAGAAGAAAATCTTAGACCCCCTTAGAGTCTCCCTTAAATAGGAGGCCGTCCAGAGCAGGGCCCTATCTTCCTGATAATGGTCAAATCTCTACTTCAAAGCTCTCCAGCACCTGAGCAGAGCAGAGGCAGATTGCTCTGGAGATGAGTTTCATGTTTTTCTGCCTTTTTTTTTCTCCTAACCCAAACGCACAGCTGAGTGCCAAACGATAAGAGGTGCCAGGCGATGTGTCGATGGGTTTTAAATACCTCTGATTTGTTTCCAGCCACACAGAGCAACCTCAGATGAATAGACCTCATGAAATGGGCTCTCCAACGGCAACTCTCCAGGAACAGTACGCAGAAAAATCCTAACTTTGAAAGCTGTTTGGTAACCATGACGACCTCAGTAAGGCTTTTGGAGAGTATTGCTTTAACAATGCAATTTCATTATCTAATCTTAACTACATTACGTAAACAGAATTTGCCACATGTTTTTATTTTTCTTATTTTGTCATTAACTGTTCCACTAAAGGATAATTTGTTGTCATTTATTTATTTACGACATTTAGCAGACACCCTTATCCAGAACGACTTATAACTGATAGTCTTACAGTTCAAACAATGGTGGGTTAAGGGCCTTGCTTACGGTGGGATTTGAACCCTGGACAATCAGGTCCAGAGTCCCAAAACTTTTCAGAAGCTACTGCAATCCCAAAACTTTGTCTTTATCTTTGCTTGTCTGGTGAACACAGCACTTTCAAAATTACAATCCTAATGGTGTTACATTTGTTTCTAAATTCAATATATACTGTTTACAAAAATTAAGGGACATTTCAAAATAAAATGCCCCCTAATTAAATATTCCCATATTTTTGTGAGCACCATATATAAAGATAGTTTAATGAACTGATTACAAAGTGCTAGTCTGCAGTTTAAAAAGTACTAGTGCGGAAAAACAAAGACTCACATAATCTCTATGCTGGTTTTAGAGCTAGAAGCTAGTTCATCTAGAATGAGTGATTTGCTAATTAGCCTGTGTCATTATATACAACATTATACAGTCTCACACCACTAGCCGAACTCACGCTATCATGTACTTTACATTTTAATCCTCTAAGCTCCTATCTGAATAACTATCCTGCTGTAACAAAAGGATAATCAGGATGAATAAATGTGTTGCTGGGATTCTTCGGCTCCTGGCTCTGTTACTGTGACCTGCCCAATTCTTGGTGCAGACTAACTACAACACTTCACGCAATGCTATTCCTTAATGGGAGGAACACACACTGCCACGCTTCAAAAAAAGTTTTGTGAAAAGGTGTGGATTTGGCCTCCAAATTACCCATACCTCAGTCTAATCGAGCATCTGAGGGATGTTCTGGAGAAACAAGTCCAAATCAAGTAGGTCCCAGATCTCTACCAGACTTTTTTAATTGCTTGTTCCTCGGATGTCCCTACATAAGAATCTACTGAGGAGGGAGAAAAAAATAAATAAATAAATCTTCATTTTTTAGCACTTTTCAATTTCTCGAGGACTATGTGGAATCAATACAAGGAAGGAGAAAGAAATAAAAATACAATTTTATTTAAAAAATAAAATTGATTTAACCTACAATTAAATTAAAGTAAATCTGGAAAAAAATTTAATGAACAGAAGCAAACCATTGGCTCTCCACCGGAGGGTGTAAAAAGCTTTAAAAAATTATTATTATTTTTTTTTTTATTTCAACCATTGGTGCTGCAGTGGATCTGAGAAATACCAAAAAAAATATTATTCTTTTTTTTGTATTCCTTAAATATGATCATCGGCAGATATGCGAAACAAGCAATAAAAAAAGTCTGGCCTAAAGAATCTGCTGCTAAGGTCTCTGTAGCACGAAACACAGGATAATAATGGCACACTTTTAAAAGCAGCAGAACTTTTAAATGAGTTTTAATTGAGATGTGCTTACCTTTTCCTTGCATCACCCACTCTATCAGGGGTCACTCACAATAGTCAGCGTGAACTGAGAGCCATGACCAGGCTATGAAGGTATGCTAATGTTTTGAATGTCACATTTACTAGTGTTTATAGAGCCCAGAGCTGTGACATTTATTTCCTGCTTTCCTGTAAATTGCCATAGCATGTCTGTAGAAAAAAAAAATTTCTTCTTTTTTTGCCTCACAGTACGTGGCCAGTGCATTAAAGCATGGCAGAGTTAGCCTAAGGCCATGAGTTCAGTACTGCTAATGCTAAGGGAACATTAGCGTTGTGCATTTGAGTAGCAAAGAAGAGGGACATGCTGTGGCAAATCCACCTCAGTATCCCACACAATCGTTTATTGTGTCACTGAAATGTGGCTCGTTGAAGAAGTTTTAAGTACTGTTATTAAAAGGCAGCACTGTTCTTTCATGCTTGATTAAATTTATGTCATTTAGCAGACGCCCTTATCCAGAGTGACGGACAATTAATAAAGTCGTACAATCCAAGCAAATGCGGCTTAAGGACCTTGCTCAGGGAACCAACTGTGGAAGAGGTGGGGTTTGAACCCCGGACCTTCTTCTGAGCAGCAGAAAAAACATACTAGTAACATAAAACAATGTTTTAGTTTAAAAAGAACATCTTCCTAATAGAAAATATACACTTAGGTTAATCATAGTTTAATTAAAGTCTTAAAGGAAAATTATTTTATTGTACAATTTTAAAATCCAGCTTGAATTATCTAAACTAAAATAACAAACAATGATTTGGCTTTGGATGAAACAGTATTAAAACCCTCTGGTTGATGACATACAGAACAGACACATAAATCTTTACTGACAGGGTCCTTGACCTGGAAAGACCTAAAGTAACTGTGTTTGATCAATGCCAGAGTGGATTTATCATGCTAAAATGACCTGAGAGGTTTGTGTAGTACCATGCTGAAAGAGAACATGCTGTCCAAAGGTATTTCGTATGTTATCTATTGATTGGAAACATTAAAACTGCTCATAATGTCCTTTCAGAGAGACGTATATTTTACACCACAGAGAGGGTCTTTAACTAGTAATGCACTGATCTCACTTTTTCTGATCTGAATTCCTGTACTTGAAATTAAGATAGAGGCCAATACCTAGTCGTTTCCTTTTCTGATAAAACTGCCCTTATATTGCCTTCCATTTCAATTCTGTGGAACTGATTGTGGCCATTCGTTTGTGTATGCCACTACATTGGTACAACAGGGTTTGAATACATTTACATTTACAGCATTTGGCAGATGCCCTTATCCAGAGCGACTTACAACTGATACAGTCTTACAATCCAAGCAATTGTGGTCTAAGGGCCTTGCTCAAGGACCCAACTTTGGCAGCTTGGCAGAGGTGGGATATGAACCCTGGACCTTCTGGTCCAGAGTCTAGTACCTTAACCGCTAGGCTACCGCAGTTCCAAATTAAGTCTAATGGCTAAAATTAAATTACAATGTATAAAATTGTATTTTTGTAAAATGTAAATGTAAAAAACTTATTTTTCGATACTGGACAATTTAACTATAGTTTATAAAGATGACAAAGTGTACCACGGTGATGTCTGATTAAACTTAAATCCCACATTTCTTTTTCCAACATTTGCTGCTCATGTTCATGCGATCTTCTTAAAGCTTCTCGACTTGATCCATGACATAAACTCTGCTGCTCCCATTCGACGTTGTTTTTCGTCTCGACATGTAGGTGCTTCTGAAGGTGCTTGATTACATTTGAGGTATAAGATTTCACAGTGCTGCTCCAACCCCAGGATATTTAGACTTTGTAAAGATAGTTGAAGAGCTACTGGCATCTGTCTAACATATCTGTCACTAGCATTCATGACTCATGTCTCTCATTATCTAAAGCCAATTAACACTTTCAGACAGTCACACTGAAAGTCTTGTGTTTGTATATTTTTTTTCAATTATAATATAATGTGCAATATAATGTGCAATATAATTTTAATAATTCACTGCAAAGAGCCTGAATGGAATGTGGATCGGCACATTTGGGCAATAACTGACCTGCCTTATCGGTTGGTACAGAATCCAAAATATTAGATTGATAAATGCTGCTTAAAATACCCTGGTAATTAATGAACTTTAAACTGTAAATAAAAATAATATAACGTCTAAATGTATTTCACTTTCTTAAGAACACAGCTTTAATATTTGGTATAGAGCCTTTGCTCTTACAGCCTGCATTCTTTATGGCATGAATTCAACAAGGTCATTTCTTGAACATCAGTAATAAGCTAGCAAGAGCTGCACATGCATTCTTCATTCTGTTGTTTTTTTTTCTCTGAGGTCCCTCATTCATTCTTTCGTACCCCCTAAAGGACTATCTTGAGGTGAGCAGTGCTGCTTGCAGAAATAGTTTTTAACTCTATTGATCCTTTAGATCTGATGCCTCTCAGAGCAGCTGGGAGCAACTGGGTCAAGGTCGGGTGACTGACCAGACTGGTCCATTATAAACATTTTGTCTCTTTCCCATAATAACAAGTGCTCAGTTTTGAGGTGTTTTGGGTCGACTAAAAAGCAAAAAAGATACAACAGGATATGTCCAAATTTGGGTGTATGTCTACACTGTCCTTATTGCCAAACAGAAGGATTAGCAATCTCAGTGACAACGGAGCCCCTTTGATCTCGCAGAATTATTTATAGTTATCATACTAGCTAGCTAACTGATTATTGTGCACTACTAGGCTCTTCTATAAAAAATACTTTTAGATGTACTTTTGACACTCACAGGTAGGTAATACTGGATTGTTCTCAAATTGTACCACAGGCCCTTGTAGTTGACCACTAAAAGATGTTGTTTAAAAAAAAGGGTTCTTGTGTAGGTAGCACTGCCCTTCTCACAGCAAGCAGGTCCCAACTTCAATACTAGTATCCTGGGTCCTTTCTGTATGTGGAATCCTTATGTCCTTCCCGTGTCTGTGTGGGTTTACTCTGGGTACTTTAGTTTCCTTCCACAGTCCAAAGATATGCATGGTAGGTTATTTGGTGTCTCTAAAGTGTGTGTGTCCTATGATGGATTGGCGCCATATGGTCTATGGAATCCTGCTGGTGATCCCTTTGTAATAAAACCCCTTAATAAAATTAAGGCGTGGCCATGACTTATTAGGGTGTGGAAACGATTCCCTAATGCGTAGAAATAAGTCTCGTTCCTACTGCCTTATGTATTCCATTCCTACATCTTACTTAATTAGTTACTTACACACATTAGGACCGTGGCCACACCTTTACAGGTATTCTCTGACATATGATGGGGATACATCCTGTCCACTTATATACAGTTTAATATATGAAGTATATTAACTAACTTAAACATGATTAAAACACAACCACTAAATCTCCCAACCCCCCTCACTGCTGCCACCTGACTCAAATTGGCACACACTGCCACGATACCGAGTTTCACCATCTATAGTGCTCACAAAAATGAGGGGATACATCAAAATGAAATCTCCTATAATTAAACATCCCATTATTTACAGCAGTGTAGTACAGAGTGCAGGAGAGTATCATAATGAGTGCCGTGTCATAAGAAGGCTTAAAACTTACATTAAACTACAGTTGGACAAATTCAGTAACGTAAAGCTTATTTTATATTAATGTATCAGATATCTCATGTAATTTAGGAAATAATTGCTTGAATGTTAAAAACAAAAATATTATTGCATGACCATGGCTTTTCCTCAATACATGTCCCGGCCCTCATCACTCCTGCCTCATCACTCCCAACATCACACACTGGCAACTTCATCAGCAGAGTACAGCAGAGTAGCATACTATGCTTGCCCCGAGAGGGCAGGGCTCTGTACCTCATTACAGCTTACTTTTGCCCTATGTGAATGTTGTGTGTGTATAAATATATATTTATAGAATTCGGGTTTAGGTTTTCCAGAGCGACTTGTGATTGAACTAAGAAGTTTAAGGTCTTTCTCAGGCACCCAGCAGTAGCAGCTTGGAAGTTTGAATATGAACTCACACCCTTCTGATTTGTAGTACAGTGATTCACAACTGTACTACTTCAACGTCAACGTTCGCACCACAGAATACATTCAGGTTTCAGATTTGAAAATGTGCCTGATACCAGTTTGTTGTTTAAGGCTAATGCTGGCCCAGTTGCTCAGTATTGGACTGGTGCGTTTTGTACCATTGTCAAGGCAAATTTTGATTCCTTGTATAGCATATGTCTAATGTTTTTTTCCAGTATCTCCTGTCTTCTGCTGGGTCTGCAGGTTTCTTAATGACTTGTTCATGATCTCTTTGATTGCACCCATCCATCTTGTTGCTGGCTTTTCTCCTATTATTCATTTTAAGCATAGCTGTATTTTTCAGGGAAAAGTTTATTATCATGATCTGTCCAGGACTGGTTCCATGGCCGATCCAGGACATGAACTTATAACTTAGTGATTAGCAACCCAGATCACTACCCATTAAACCACCTCCATTTGTTTTTACTAGTAAATCAAGTGCTGAAAATCAAAAACCTTAGAGAATATTTAATTAATTTGACTTCCATCTCGATTAATAATTGAACATTATGGATTCAATCTTTAATGTTGTTCATTCCTTCATCCGGCGCTTAAGAAATGCCATTGTTGAAAGCTCTAATCACTAATCATGAGTTCAAAATGACCTCATGATGAAGTCGCTGAAGCATTGAACAGAGTTTCTGAATCCCTGCGGGGTAAACCCCCACCCCACCCCACCCCCAATTTAGCACACCTACGGCGTTGTTACTGGCTTTGATCTGCTTGCCTTATAATCTCTCATGTCCCCTTCTGCTTATGAGATTCACTGATTGGCCCTGCTGAAGGTGCCGTGGCAAAAAAGGTGCATTTTTAGTTATTTCAGTCTTTATCTTGTTTATACAGAACTCTAGTGTTTATGCCCAGTGGATTTCTCGCTCGGGTTTAAATTACCAGAATGAGAGCAATGCCTCAAATCTGTTTATATACAGAACTTATGTGTCATTACTACGAATTGAGAACTCTAGACTTGTACTTTTAAGTAAAGTCCATTTTCTTAGAACTCGTTCCAAGTTTGTACCGTCCAAACACAAAAAGGGTTTTGGAGGATCTAGGATTTTAAAGTCCTGTTTGGAGGACGGTAAATGAGGAAAAGAGCTGTGTAATGTTTCACAGCCCTCACACTTCTCTGAGAAAATCAGACACAGATGGATCTGCTGATACCAAATATGATGCCCTGGGCCACAACTAGATATTTTCAAGCACATCTCATACCTGCTGTTATGAAGAATGAAGCTCAGATCTGTTTGTCCTGGCTCACAGAAGAAATGAGTTTGAAAGAGGATTTTGGTGATGTTTAACTTCTTGCGGAACCCCAACAGATACCTGAACCTCACAAATATGAACAAATTATCTGTAGTTGGGGTAATACTGTGAGATATTTACATGATGTCATGTTTTTGTACACATTCGTTTTACTTGAAAATCAATGCAAGCCATGATTCACATTGTTCTACAGTATATAACTGGCCAAACCATGCATAGGGAGGGAACCACCCCTGCACCAGTCCATGGCAACACAGGGTTGTTCCTACGCCCTGTGTTGCCGGTTAGACACCGGCTCTCCCGTGACCCTGACTAAAATAAGCGGTCAAGACAATGAACGAATAATCTTTTTATTGTAAACCCTTAAATGTTTTGCATAAAAAGATATAGTGGACCAATTGATCCATAGCAAGCATTTAAATTAATGCAAGCTGTTTAACTTTTCAAAGTTCATTTATATTAGTGCAGACCTTTAGCACTTATTTATAGTGTTTATTATTATTATTATTATTAATGATATTAATAATAATAATAATAACTAAAAAAAAAACTTTAAAAACATTTTTTAATCCCAATTCATTTTGTTCTTCATTAAAAAAGACCAGCTGTAAAAAAATATTCTGCTTATTCTTCATAAGATTTTAATAAATACATTGAATAAAATAAAAAATACAATATTTATTTTTGGTAAGCTTTTGGGAAAGTGTAATGCAAAATTAAAAGGCAAAAAGTGACGTGTTGTAGTGACAGTTTACAATTAATTATTTCATATTAACAAGCTTTTAATTATTTTTAAGCAAACCAGCCCTATGTTTATTTTAAATGCTCCTTGTTTTGTGGTGGCGTAGTGGTTAAATTTCTGGACTGTGGTCTGAATGTTAAAATCCCACCTCAGCCAAGCTTCCATTTTGGGCCCCTGAACAAGGGGGACAATTGTAAGAGTTGTACATTTCTCTGCATAAGAAAGTCTGCTAAATGTCTATGGAAGTTCCCATTTGTGTATATGATATTATAAAGTGATCGTTACTGGAATGTGAGCAATACTCCAAAATGGGTTATATATAGAACTAATGTGGGTGAGGGAAAAAACTGAGCTCTCAAAATGAACTAAAACATTTTTCATCTATCCCAATAGTTTCTTTGTTTTAATAACAGTTACTTAGCTATCAATTTCTGCCTCTGCAATCAATAGCTTTTCCCCACCAAAACAATCTCTTAGGGTGTTTGAGTAATACAACCAGTCCAGGTAATGCTTTCAGAGTGGGTGGGGCATTACTGCTTTGTCAAAATCGAGAGGGCTCCAGCTTTCATCAGCAGAGAAAACAGGGTGCAGACTAAACTTTGCACTGCACGGGACACTCGTCCCAATCTAAATGTGTACATGATATTATAAAACTGTCTTTACCAGGTTGGTATCTATCTCACTTTGGTCTAAAGTAAAGGGTCAAAGTGAAAAGCCTGGATGGGGATAGACTTTGGACCCTCCTGGACCCTGGCCTACATAATTGTGGTTAAAACTATTTCTTACAATTTTCTTATTTTTGTAAGCTTTTTAGGTGTGTTTAAAGGAATCAGAATAAAACACAGCTCACAAAAATGACAGTATATGCTTTTATACATCGAGTCTTTATGAAATATCCAAATTTAGTGTTATCCAAATGAAAATATGAATTTGTTTGTCATTTTCATACCACTTAATAAAAATCATATCAAATGTTGAATAATCAACAGTGTTTTGCAGTCAATTATGTTTAAATAATCAAGGAAAGAGAAATAGCAATCATGATTAATATGATTAAGTGCTCAGCACTTGTCAATGAAAGCCAAAAAATATTAGGTTGAATTGAATTAAAAGTTTAATAAAGATATCATAGAAAGTATAATAAGTACATCTGTCATGCTGTGCGTCTGTGTGAGGGTCCTATGTGGATCTTTGTGCACTGTTCTAGCTTTTAATCCACACGATTGCCTGCCTGCCTGCATGAGTGAAATCGAATTAGACTAAACCACAGGAACATTTCTGTGCTCACTAGCTGCTCTTGCAAACCTCAGGAGATTTGATGGTAATTCTCAATAACCTTTTATTCACATACACAATTAAAAGAAAATTTCTCGACGCCCAAAAACTACAGTCCAAAACCTGGGTTTCTTTCATGGGTACTTCTCTTACCCGCACTGTTAAGAGCTACGGCCTTCACTGTTCAGAAAATGTTTCCAGCAGAATGTTGAGGTCAGGCAGTGATGTTGGACAATATGTCTGATGAAGTTAAATTCAAGGCTCAATAAAAGTCAGCCATGTTCTCCATCACAGTTGGCAAACCATTCCTTTACGACAGCAGGACAGAAAGTTGTTAAACGGACCTGTTGTGGAGTAGAAAGATCAAAATGCCGTACTGAGAGCCTCGTGTTTGTCTATGGACATTGTGTTAGCATTCGTCATACTATAAACCTGTTAGTAGTTCGTGTGGAAGTGATGTTCATAAAATTTCTCCTTAAACCCTTAAACTTCTTAGGAGAATAGAAGGAGACAAACGGGAGACATGAATACTGTATATATAAGATTTATATTTATTTATTTTGAGAAGCTCATTGGTTGCAAGGTCCATCACAGGGATGGTATGCCAGTCCATCACAGGGTGGGGTAGGGGTTACTGTTAATATGTTGCAAGGTGGTTGGACCACGGTGCCAATGAAACACCATTGTTACTATAAATATACTACACATTAAAACGAAGAAGCTGTTTGTATGGACGAGAAAACTCAGCTGGAAACACAAATCCTGATAGGCAGGAGAACTACTTTAAACTCTTATTTATCTGTTTATTTAATCTGTAAATCTTTTTTAGGAGATTTTGGGAGAGATTGCAGAAAAGCCTCACTTGTGACTTCTGTTTCTCTGTACTATTTTCTAGGGTTTAAAAAATATCAAACAAATATATATTAATAAATGATTAAATTTTATTGTGAATAATTTTAATAGTGCTAATACCAGCTTCATTTATATGACCATGGTTCAAACCCCAACAAATCTTACCTGCCAGTGTTGGGACCTTGAACAAGGCCCTTAACAAACTGTTAAATTGCCGATTAATTCATGGATGCAGGATTCTGTAATGATCAACAATGGGTGTCCCAACAGTCATGTTTTGTAGATGTGCATGTCTGTTGATGGCTCACAGGTGGCTAATTTGCAATTTCAGAATGAACAGTCTTTGCATGTTCTATGACTACTTAAGCAAACTAATACAGCTTCAATTAAAGTCTCAAAAAATTCTAAAATATTTTTGTAGACTATAATTCTGACCCACAGCAGAGACAAGTAATGGTTAAATGAAAAGAAATTTCGTTTTGGCATATTATTATGCAGCAATAAAACCACAGAATGACTCAACTTAGGCTCTTACAGCAGTGTTTGGCGCATTGACAAAGAACTTATAACTTAAACTTATAACCTCTTACAACCAGGCAGTAAATATTTTTGCCACTACTATTTCGTAATGAAACTGGCCAGGGTACTCCCACAAGAGGTGGCTTGCTGCACTCACAAGAGACGAACCTTTAGCCAAATCAGAGACTGAATGAAATGTAACCGGCTCAGTGCTGCCCAGTCATCTGAGACGACATCAAACGCCTGCCTTGCTGACATGGCCATTTTCCAGTCTGCTCTGTTTCCATGGCTTTAAAGCCTCTCAAATTAAATTGCATATTAATCCGCATCATGAACTTTCATAGGTCTTTGAGACCCTTGGTGCAGTGGTGAGGCTCTTTGGTTCCAGTATTGCATTATTGATCAAAAATGCATTGGGATATTGATCAGACGGTAGAGTGCTCTAGTACCAGAACTGCCAAGAGTACACCTTAATGAGCTTAATTCTGTGCTGCTTGGAATTGATTCTGGGGCTTCACATGAATAAAGTGTGTGTACCTATAAAAATGCTGCTAAGAAACAATCTACATTTAACAGATGCTGTGTGTTGAGCTGCTCCAGAGCCTGTTTTGTCCCAGGATGTATAAAATACTTCAGGGTATAAAACATTATCAGGTCTGCTCTCAATACATAAACTTCAGGTCTATTTATATGTAAATAAATGCTTATGAATTGCCTCCATGTTATGAAAACCCTAAAGTCCCACTTCATGCAAGATGGTGGAAATACAATTGCGGTGTTGGTGGAAAGTTTGTGAGCACTTTTGAATTCGTTATATTTCTGCATAAATATAAGATGAAACTTCATCAGGATTTCATAGAATTCTTAAAGTACACAATTAAGCTAATTAGTCATTAATAATAAGGGTGAGTGGCGTTTAAATTCGAATCAATTCTAATAAATTCTAAAAGAAAAGAAAAATCTGTGTCTTCTTGACCTCCAGATGATGGATTGTTAAATGGCGTTTCTATGCAGTTTCCTTGTGAAAATAATCTTTATATTTACATTACTGTAGCATACAAGACTGTGTTACTAATATCCAGTAATACCAGTCAACGATCTGTTTCAGAGAATGTAATGTAGTCGTTAAATGGTGCATATCTGTACTCTGCCATTTATCTATTCAGAACAAGGATTCTGTATTACAAATCTGCAAGTGTGGGCATTTAATCTGAAAGTGAAATTATAATCAGGTGGAAAACACTGCGTTCCAGCATAATCTGTGAAACATGGTGGTGGTATCAGGTATTTTGGCATGCTGTGCTGCATCTGGGTCTGGACAGCTTGCCATTGTAGATGGACCAATGAATTATAAATTGTACCTGCATAATTAAAAGAAAACTATCTGTACAGATAAATGGGCCAAAGTTCATCAACACTGATGTGCACAACTGATCAACAGTTGCCAGAAACGTTCGTTTAGTTGAAGTTTCTGGCCACAAGAAGGACGCATCAGAAACTGAAAGCATAGCTTCAAATTATTTTGCCACCTTTGTCTATTTGATGCCACATTAGCATCAAACATTAGTCAAACACATTTATACTGGGCCAATTTACAGCGACAAATAATCTTAATGCATGTCTCTGAAATGTGGGAATAGCCCGAGTAAGTCCACACAGACACCGGGTAGGCATACAAACACAGGCAGAATCTGAGGTTGGAATTAAATCTGGATTCACTGGACTGGTGTGTGACCGTGCTAACGGCCATGCCACCCCACACCACCCCATACTTATATGTATTACTGAATAATTTGCTTGGTGAAGTATAATATACTGCTCACAACTATTAGGGGATACTTCAAAATGAAATATCCCATACTGAAATCCCCTAATGTATGTGAGCGGTGTACTTTTGGATCATTTGTTTAAGATCTTTTTATGCGACCTTTATGATGCGTGATGCTCTAGATCACCATTATGAAGATATAAAGAACATTCTGAAGGGCTCCCACAACTTTCTAGCACGTCTATAAACCACAGGATTGACATGACTAAGTGGACTTATTGAATGAGCCATACTAGATGAGGTCAGGCGTGACAGTTTTTGGCAGGGTTCCCTCTCTGCATGCATCTGGTCTGAATGCCAGGTTTTAATCAGGCAGACACAGGCACAGCGAGAGCGGCGGTATGGCTAAAGGCTAACTACTCTGCATCCTCCCCTTCCGCTAGACAGCTTAGTAGGGATTACGGCATGTACCATCACTCTGCCTCAGCATCGCAGCCGAGGGACACTAGGGGACCATAGTCTACAGCACAAACAAATTACACTCGCTGCTTATTGGTATCCTGGGGCTCTTATGTCCGAGAGCCAAACAGTGTTAATATGTTAGTTGGAAGAAGTGCTCATGACTTGTTGATCCATATAAGTCCGCATAAACCACGATTATCAAGTAATATTAATCCCATTGCAAAGCTACTGTTCTTTTTTTTTGCTGGCTTGGAACGACACGAACAAATGGAGATATTTGTAGGAGGAGTGATCTGCCATGGAGGTTTAGCTTGATGAGCTCGTTTGTAATTTGCTCAGTGCTACTCGGTCATTCGAGGCCACATCAAACGCCTGCTGTGCTGACTTGGTCATTTTCCAGTCTACCCAGATCCCATGGCATCAAAGCCCCTCAAATTAAATTACACATTAAGCAGCAAAGCATGACTAATTGACGTGCGCAGGTTTACGAGAGGTCCTGGTGCAGTGCTAAAGATTTGTGGTTACGTTATTGATCTGAAAGCTATTGAGCTATTTATAGACCAAAGGCCTAAATTGTCAGTTGCTTAGATCATATTGAGGGTTTTGTTTGTATGATGTGTGCATTAATAAAATAGTGCTAAGGGACAGTCTTCAGTTACATATGCTCAGTTTAGATGATGTCTTATTTACAATAGAGTTCAACAGTGGGGGCTCGTGAAGTCACCCTTCTCCTAGAGTAATTCCTACCTGCTTGCTAGGTTCTACCAATTGTTTGACCAGTAGGTATTTGGGAACGTGAAGCATAAAAAGTGCTTAAGATCCTCTTAGACTAAGTTCACACTACATGTGGAAGCGCACAATTCTAATAAGAGCATAAATCATGGCCTTGCAAAACTCATGTACAATCAAACAAACTGAGGATGATGCCAAATAAGTTAGCCAGCTTGCAGCAGATCTGGTCTCTGTCTTGTCCTGGTCTCGCATTCGACTAAAACTGTTTTATGTATCTTAAATATGCCTTATTCATTTGCCTTGCTGTGCCCAACCCCCTCCCCTCTCAAACACATACACCATATTGAACAACAACAGTTAGAAAACTGTCTTATGTTCTGTTATTTGATCTCATCTTAGCAGTCACTTCCTTGAACCTTGACTTTTTTTTCTGACTAGTGTTGAATACAAAGAAAATATGAACAACCTAACACAAAAAACCTGATTCTCACAAATGCAGTTTGAACAAAGTCATATAGATGTCTGGTTTATTTATTATTCTTTATATACGATTAGAAATTCATGTTTGACGATAGAGAGAGGACTGCCATGTTTTCTATCGAAAACAGAGCCAATTAATGTCATGGACGGCTATCTGTATTTAAACTTGGCTAAAGACTCAACAGACGAGCAGTTTAAAGCTTGTCCTATTTGCTAATGCTGTAATTGACTGACTGCTCCCACTCCTGATTGACTATTAACAGCAAGCCAATTAGCTCTAATTAAGATGGACACTTCCCTGACCCCAGCTTTCAGCATACAGCGGACTCGTACTGAACCTTCTTCTTGTGACTAATCTGGTCCCAGCAACCTGTTTCTTCATCTTGCTCTACACTCCCCCTTTGTTTAATTAGCCCTGTTCTTAGCGTTATCTAGCTGCCGGCACTGTGCTCGGGTCCTTCCCCAGCGCTGCTTAGCGCCTGCCTCCTTCAGCTTGACAAGCCAAATATTTTCCCTTCTCCATCATGTTTTAAAACAGAAAGGAGGACATGAACATGGGTTGTTACAACATGCAGAAACCACCTGATTTCCCTTGTGTACAGTCACCAGAATCATCAGGTCTCAGTGCAATTAGTATCCTGCAAACAACCCTCAGTTGTCATGGAGGTAGAAGGAAGCCACCTGAGGGTTTGAGCCATTTTCTGGGCGATATGCACACCGTCATTAGTCTTATTGCTGCAGTGTTCATAAACAGCCTAAAGCTGTGTTTTTTTGCTGAGAAAATAAAAACTGGGATAAAGGATGTTAATAATAATAATGAATTGCAAACACTGCTTATACACAGGGCAGAAAAAAACTATTTCTTATCATAATTGCAGGTTTAACAGCAATTAGAAAAAAGCAAGCTGCTTTAGCCATATTAATGAGGCCGGCCGTTGAGCCTGGAGCCGTTAATCTGGTTTCAGTATGCCTAATGATTAAAATTGATGCTCCAGTGGCCTTTGTTGTACTATTATCAGGCCAAGCAACCAAGTAAGCCACATGTTGAACCGTTCTGCCAAAGCATGGCCAGAACTTCCTTGCGATAAGTTTGCAAGGATAAAGCTTACTTCATCATGGTGCATTAAAATGCCAATATTGGGAGAATTTCATCTTTTGTGAGCAGTGTAGTTCTAAGAAGTGAGAAAGAAACATTATCTAAATATGTTTTTTTATATATTTCAGATGTTTTTGGATCAGTTTTTTGCAAAAAGCCTTTATGTAAGATATTGTGCAAAAGTCTTAGACCGCTATTTGGTTTGTTGTTTAAGCAAAGCTCCATTGACCAGGTATAACTTGGTATATATTGTCAATGATTGTACCCAAAATGCATATAATGCTGTTTTCTACTGATTTTCTGTATCCTCTAAAAAATGTTTTTGGCATTTGGCTGCTACCACTCAAACAACCACTGATCAGTCTTCTTCAGACTGTAGAAGGGTCATCTTGGTATTGCGCTTGGTTGCTATTGCACGGGAGGTCACACAAAATGATTGCCTCTGTTGTGTATAGAAGCTATTTTATTCAGATTCTTGTAATTTTTTATACTGCATACTTCTGGTTGAATTCTAAGACTGAGAATGAGAAATTATTATATATATATAATCGTTATACAATTTATACAACAATGGTATATCTAATCTAATAGTGGTCAAAGTGGTACTTGCACAGTACTGTATAACCTTTGTATTAAAATTCATAAATGCACTAAACACAAATATTTCAAAAACATTTTCATTCAGCTTCCCACATGATTCCTTAGTTGTACATTTGAACTTGGATTTGACATGCAAGTGGCCGACCTGCTATGTAACAAAATGAAATCCCATATAACATCGAGTGATGCCTAGAGACCTGCTGTCCTGTACCAGTGTTCTATTCAGCATTAGATATTCATGAGCATGTCCCTGGCTCCTTTATTTCTGTTATTCTCTGTACAAATGTGGCAAGAAGTCTCCATTCAAAAGAGAGCAGCATTTAGACTGCAAGCCTTAAGGCCTGACCTATGCTCTTGCAACACGGTCTATCAATTTGGGTCCAGATACTGTGTGGGTGATGAACCATTCATACCACAGCTATGTTGTTGGGCTGTGTAAATGTGTTTGTGTGGGGTTTAGGCAAGAGTATCTGCTCAATGGCTAACATCAGTGTTGTTTGTTCGTCTGCTAAACTGTTGTGTGGATAATATTAACCCATT